>JAQIXN010000753.1:0-29295 GCA_034698145.1 Proisotoma minuta
GGGCAAAAAAGGCAAAAAGTAAAAAATTGTCAGCATTGGATTTGATACAAAAGGTTTGGTAATAAATTAATAATGGATTTGAACTTTAATTATTGCTTGTTTTATGGCTCATTCCAGTTTTAGTTTTTGCATATTACGTATTTGCTAGCCTTGCATTTTTAAAATAATTTTTAATGAAAACAATTTAAGTGCTTAATGCAGGAAACTGTTTAGTAATTTTTGGATTCTATAATGTCGTCAAATTATAGACCAAAAATTATACAATGAAAAAATTAGCATCCAATTAATCTTCCTAAGCTACACAATAATGTTTAATGAAGCAATTTGCAAGTTAGTCCAAATTCCAAAATAAAATTATAAAAATTCAAAATTGTTCCAAATTAGGCAAAGCATAATTAGATGTCATTATATCCTACAAAAAAAGAAATGCCACTTTCACTTTCGTTTCCAAGCTGGAAAAATGTCGACCAGCGTCAACGTCAAAACATATGAACTTTTTGAAGGTTTTCAGGACTACAGCTGCCGTCTGACTCACTTTCCACTTCAATGGGACCCTTTTACGAAACAATTTTCGTTTTCCTCTTCCCTTTGGAAAATAAAATGGTTTTGCTTGGTTAATTTTCTTCTGCTTGGGTTCCAATGTGTGGTGAGCGCGTCGCTCGTCATGCTCAGACTGCTAACCAACGATACTCCGGATTCCGTCATGAAGTTCTCATGGGTTCTCAGCCTGTTTTTAGGGGGTTGGCTGGCCATTTGCCTTGTTTTTGCTCTGCTTAGAACTGGTCATAAATATACAGTTCTTATGAACAGAATGATACTGCTTGAAGGATACCTTGCTAATGGTAAGTAAAAATGTAAAAATGGGGCAAATTGTTGCCGATAATTGTCCAATAAAACGTAACTTAACAATTATTGTTTTAGACGGTTTCATCTTGAACTCTGAAGCCTTCTCTTCCAAATACAAACAAACTAAAGGCAGTTCATCATCATCCTACAAAATATTCCCCAGCCTCTTCGTCCTCTGTCCCATTGCCTGTATTCCTTCTTCCCTTTTGGAAATAAACCCTGTGCAACAACTCTACCTTTGGCATCTTCCTACTTCCGTCACCTCCTCCCTCTTCCTCCGCATCCTCCTCATTTCCGGCTACATTTTGATTGGCTGCTGGGCCATTTTCGAGACATTTCGTCTCATTGGCTTGATTTACATCTTGCCTTGCGTTCAACTCCGATACTGCCTAAATGCTTTGGACATTCTGCATTACAATTTCAAAGCCAAGAATACGAGTAAATATTGGGGAAAGCTCTCAAAACTCTACGAAGGGATTTCCATCGTTCAAAGCTATCGTTGGGACTTTGCCCATGGCCTTGATTATTGTCTCTACCTAATTGGCCAATTTTCCGCAATAATGTGCAGCTATTTTACGATTGTCGTATATCCGCTGGTGCCCCCATATATTTATGTAATGTTTCCGACCTTTGCTCTCGGCGTTTTGGCCGCCATTCATTTCGTGATGCCGCAAGTTGCAAAGTTGCATGGCAATTCTAAAGTTTATTTGAGGGAGTGGATTCAGATGGCCATGCGACAGGGAAATAAGTTTTATTGTAAAAGGTTCAGGGGATTTCGACCTCTTACCGTTGGGGTCGGATTGGGAGGGGTCAATTTGATTTATATAGAGAAGGATACAAAAGCCGGATATTATGCGGCTATTAATCATATCACAATTGATCTTGTTTTAGCTTATCCATTGGAAAGTGTTAAGAGGACCTTGTACCACAAATAAATGAATAAAGTCGCATGCTCTTCATAAGCTTATTCCAGAAATTCATAATGGGAAATAATGAAAAATATGAGAATGTGTGACAAATCATGTCTGTCTGTCTGATCGCGTGATATCTGCCAAAGCTTTTGGCCTATCGACCTGAAACTTTGTATACATGTCCAAGAGGCATCATTTCAGGTTCAGGTTTATCCTCAGGGTCAGAGGTCAACACTATTCGATTTTTAGAATGGACAACAAAGAAGGTCTTGATGCCCCACAAAAACTCGCCGCATAAGTAAATTGCAAGTTGAGCTGCAATCAGTCGACTTTTCACTTTTTAGTCAGTTTTGTTCTATAATTACCTATAAATTAGTTTAATTAGCTTCACTTTGTAATTTATAATGACCCATCACCTTGGTGATGCCTTGTACTGTCAAAATTTTGGGGACTGGAGAGGACAGCGTTTTGGAGATGAGCCCCCACTTTTTGAAACAATTGTTGATCGCAACATCCAGACCCTGAAATCAAGACAATGGTAATTAAATTAAAGTTTCATAATTAAATTCCCTCAACACCTTTAATTGTTTGGCATAAATTTCCAGTTCTCCAATTTGTGACATGGCGGAGATTGAGCATGTCGTTGTGACGATAAGCCAGGCCTGCAACGCACTTGACGAGTATCTTCTATTTCTGAATGACGGAATCTCACGCTTTGGATACATAAATATGTAATAAAATATTTGTATAAATTGTCATAATTGGCCTAATTAATGAACATTTAATTTTAAAGCATGATGATCCCATCACTGGAAGCAGCTGTACAAAGTGGGAACGCTCTTATGGACACAATTTTGGGCTGGGCGTTTGAAGAACTTGGAACAAGCGACAATTCAGAATGGGACAAACTGGAAGAAGACCAGAAAAATGAAGTTGTCCCTGCCCCAAAAGATTTACCAGCTCTTAAGGGGACTTTGTGGACTAGTCATGGCCAAAACATAATGGTTATTGCAAATCTAACCAATTAATTAGTTAATTGTAATAATAGTTATGTTTACAGGCTCGATGGATCGCTTTAAAATGTAATGTGGCTGAATCCTGCTTCCGTTTGTTGCTCAGAATGGATGGGGAACAAGAACAATTAAAAGCCTCTCTTTCTCGTACTGAAGCCTATTTTCCAAAGATTGATGAAGAACTGGAAACATTCAGAAATGTCTGGGACAGCTCCAGGTATTCATTTATACCATTCAATAATAAATACTGTTTCTAATTTTAAAATTCTAAATCTAGAGCTGTACTAGAGGAAATGGATAAGAGCGATAATGGTGAAAGAGCAGCCCAAGTCCAAAAACGCTTTTCGGCAGAATCTCGGCTTAAAAATGCTGGGACAATTTTGTCAGGTTCTTTAAGCCAGGCCCAGCAAGCTTTGAAAGATCTCGACGAGTTGGACACTGAGAATACTGAAAAAATTGAACAGATCACTTCTATCATGTTGGAAGCCAAGGCTAATTTTGATCTCTTGTTGGCTGCTTTGGCTGCACTAAAAATTAAGAAAACCAAAGACAACTCAAATAAAAATCCAAATCATGGTAATCAAATTGGAAAGAAAGAGGAGGCAACTTCCTCGGAAAATAATGACGAGCTGGAGCAAGATTTTTATCAAGAATCTCAAGAATATGAACAAAAGGCTGAGGAATCCGAGGCAAAAGAAAGTTTGCAAGATGCTTCAGCCTCCGACGAATATTACGTGTCTAGCGGTGCTCAGGGCGATGAAATAGTGGAAAAAGTGCCTACCGATGCGTCAAGTTTATCAAATTTAGTATACCGCAGCGTTGTCGTGGAACTTCATGACAAACTTGCTGAAAAGAAAATTGAAATGACGGCAAGAGAAAGAATCGCATATGAAAAAGTAAATGGAGTTCCTCCACCCGAAGACGAAGAAGAAATTGAAATAGAACAGGATCAAGGTAATCCATAAATTAGACAAAGTCGAGAAAGTCCCAAATTTTTATACATCTTTAATATTTTTCAGACGCAGCTAAGAGTCAAAGTTCCTCATTAGGAGAGGGAGATGCGTTTAATTTTTATATGCCAGATTTTAAACGGGATCTTAAAGCTGCCCTTGCTTCAAAACTGGCTACTGGTCAAAAGGAAGAACAATTCTTCGACTCTGAATATGATAATTTTAGTGACAGTGATAGTTGAATTTAGATTTTATTTTACATATTATAATCTTAAAATTACGATTTCTACTTTGAGTTTTATTTAATAACTCCTTAAAATATTTATGTGATGTCGCTGTGATATTAATAAAGACTGATATTATGTAATTACTTATTGTTTAGACCATATTTCGGATTGATTTGATTATGGTCCATATACATAGGTCAAAGTCTTATATAACGGTTTAATTAGTTCAGTAAACAAGTATATTTAAAAAAAAAATCATTTATCCTTTGTCCATCTCCGTTTGAGACTCATGTAAAGCTGACAATTAATCTCTACAATTGATCCATACACAATTTTAACTTCTTCTCGTTTGGTTTGGGTCTCAACCCGGAACGACCTTAGAACGTGGGCCAACACAGTTTTCAGTTGGATCATTGCATATTTCTGTCCAATGCTGCAAATAATAGAACATTGAATGGTATTATATTCTATTGAATACCAAACTCTCACCAGGATCGGGGTCCTTTTGAAAATGGGATGTAGTCGTAGGTGTGTCGTTTTCGAACATTTTCTGGAAGAAAACGCTCCGGTTGAAATTCAAGTGGATTTTTATATACTTTAGGATTTGTATGAAGTTCATAGACAAATACGGCAACGTCAGCACCTTTTGGGATTATTGAGCCGTCATCTGCAAATTTGTAGCTGTTGCATATGATATCATTACGTAATATTTATTTTTACTTTTACCTAAAACCATGTCTTCCGTCAAATTTCTGCCTAACAAAGGAGCCGGGGGAAATAATCGCATTGATTCCAAAATACACATTTCCATATATTTCAAGTCCGCAAGATCCTTTGCACTTGCATCTTTTGTACTATGGGCAAAAAATAAGTCACACATTGGTTAAATGACTAGTTTAAAAAGGTCTTACTTTTCTCTTCCAAAAACTTGATCAAGTTCTTCCTGAACTTTGTCCTGGCATTCTGGATATAAAGCGAGCAGAAAAAGAACGAAATTCATAGCAGTTGCATTCGTCTCAAAACCCTAAACAAGAAACACCTCAATAATATCTATCTTGGAATTTTAATTTAATTTCAACAAAAACTCACGGCAGCAAAAATTGTGAAAGCATGATCCACCAAATTTTGATTGCATCGCCCAAGAGAAATTAATGGATCGATGAATGGCTTAGTGTCCTCGTCCAAAATTTCCGTTTCCAAATCTTTTCTTCGCTGCTCAATAACTTTAATCATGGCTTCGGTGAAATATCTTTTGCTTTCTCGCTCCATTTTCGCCACACCGTTGAACTCTCTTAATATTGGAAGACAGAGCCAAGGCTTGAGTTGTCGCGTTCTGTAAGCTTTCATCACCCTGAGAAAGTTCCAAATATTAAAAAAAATAGATCCCCGGATGATTGTTAGTATCCTTTACATTTTTGTGCATTCGTAAAGTTTATTGCCGACATCGTCACTTTTGCTTTCTTGGATTCCAAATGTAATACCCAACACGCTTTCTGTTTGAAAAATGTCGTTAAATTTGATTTATTTTGAAAAAAATGCAACTCAAGTACCGAAAACGGTGTCCATTGTACATCTGCAAAGAGCTGGATGAATATCCAAACTTTCATTTCCCATTATAAATGTAGACTTGAAAATTTTCACCAGAGTTTTCCCATGCTTATTAAAACATTCTATAAACCCGTCAAAGCGTTGGTATTTAAAAGAAGGATTTAAAATCTTTCTATCTTCACGCCACATGTCCCCTACATTTAAAAAAATCAGTACAAAACAAAACAAATACGCAGTTTTTACCACTGGATGTAATGAGTCCATCTCCATTCATCCATTTCATTTCTTCATAATCCCGTCCTTTGTTAATGTGTTTTGACGAAGAAAGAATAATCTAATGAAAACAATTTATAATTATTATAACACCGTTTAATGAATCTTAATATAACCTCGACATCGCTTGGATCCAGAAGAACGACATAAGGATTATGCAACTTCCACATTCGAAATCGCTTTCCATATTTTCTCACGTAATTGCTCACTGTTTCCAACAAACTTTCTGGGGGTCCTAGAAACATGTAGCCAGTTCCAAGAAATGGAAGAATTGGGGAACCAGGAAATTTATTGACCAGTCTCGCTACCCTTGTCCATCTTAGCTGACGAAAAGACCAAAAAGTGACGAGGAGACTGAACAATGAGAATAGTAAAATAGCAGACATTTTAGTAAAATTAAATTCAAAAGAAATATGACAAAATCCGTTTCGTAAATCATGCGTTGTTTGTATGAGAACGTGGACTAAAAATTTAATAAAAGAGGAAGTTGTAAGTAAATCTCAGCATGAGGAAAGTGGAAAGTTTATTTATTTAAACCTGCATGAGTCACTTCTTCTTTAATGCATCCAGGTCAAAGCCAGATATGAAAATATATTTTAGTATTTATGTACCCAATCAGTTTATGTAATTTATTGGCAGTAAATATTTAATACGCATTAAAAAATTTAGACAGCGGTGACCCTGACATAGTCAATTTGGAGGGCGGCGTCTTCTCCCTGCCAAGATGGATACCATCCGGAACGTCCAGCCCAAAAATCTGCGAACGCATTTCCTTGCTCGTTTCTCCATGGCTTCAGTGGGGTCACGTTGTCAGGGAAGAAACCATTTGTCCCTCCGCACGCCAAATTAATCAGGATATAAAACTAAAACATATTGTTAGTATTGAATTCATACTTATGCAAAAAGATAAAATACCTCTTGGTCAAATGGTGCCATTCTTGGATTATCTGCTCCTACCCATGGGTTTTCAACATTGTTGGGGAATTCTCCCAACTCCCAAAAACCTCCTGCGGGGGGTGTAACTGTCCCAACAACTTGACCATCCAAGGAATATCGAATGTAAGCTACAAAAAAAACAATTAGTTTTATTATCATAGATGCATCAACGTAATATAACTTACATTCGGTCCATTCGATACCGTAAACATGGAAGGCACGATCGTAACCATTGCCAGCAGCAGACTGACTTTCATAATGTGTCTTTTCATATCCATTGTAAGGGTAGTAAGGACCATAATGAAGGGTGTAAGAAATCTGTTCTGTTCCAATGTTAACGCCTTGGGGGTTGAATAATTGTCGGTTTCCCCTGCTCTCCATAATATCAATTTCCCCGGAAGCTGGCCATGTGCCGTAAGCGTTGTGTCTTGGCAACATCCAAATGGCAGGCCAAAGCCAATCTCCAGCCGGAAGCTTGGCACGAACTTCAACCTTTCCATATTTAAAATAGAATGACTCTACCGTCCGCAAACGGGCTGACATCACTGGGTTCTAAATTATGGAAAAATAAATTTAAAATATAGAATGTTGCTAGGAAAAATTATGTAAACTTACTATGATATTTCCGCCAGCGCCTGCTCGCTCACATCCGTAGTAAGCAGGGTTTGTACCTGGAAAAACATTGAATTCATTGAGTCAAATTATCGTTGAACGTTTGATATAATATTGTTAATCTTACATTCGTCTGCAGGACTTCCGCCGTAAAGGGACAGGGTTTGCGTTTCCACAAAGTTTTCCCCATAACGATCATTCGTTAGGGTTGGTTTTATGTAAAGAATTCCATCCCGAACGTAGCTGTTGGTTCTTGTGTTTGAGTATACTTGGAATTCCCAGTTCTGAAGAGAAATAAATTTTGAATATTGTGTAGCTTGGAACAATTAAGTAAACCTACTCCGCCACCGCTCATTGTAATTTCATGTTGCCATGTAGCCAGATCAAAACGATTGAAATTGTCCTCAAACATTATGTCCCCTGGGGCATAAACTGAACCCAAATTTGACCTCGAGATTGAGACATCTGCAAAAGTTATGTATGTTTAAATGTAAAATACTTTTTTTCAATTCAAAATACTTGGCTTACTTTGGGCCAAAGAAACGCCAACAAGGGCGAGAGCAATGAGCAACACAGACTTTTGCGACATATTTTCTAAATACTTGTGGTTAATTAAATTGGCTACGTTCCAATTTTAAGGACTTTTCGTCGCTCTATCACTGGCATAAGTTTGATTGATGAGCTATTGATTGTGATAATTGTATTGTACTGTATCACACCTCAGGCCACGCGGATAAGGTGTGGGTGTGATCCAGATTACAAATGCAGAGCATTGCAAATTTGTCCAGTTTACATAATTTTAAACTATTTATAAATAATATGGTAATGATAAGTTGGCAAATTATGTCATAGCATAAGAATGCGTACATGCATTATTTGAAAGTTTGAAAATATTGGTACTAATTTATAATTATCTAAAGACCATTCGGCGGTAGCTACTTGCATCCAACTTGCAAAATGCTATTTTTTTTTACATTTAAATGTTGGTAATTTTATTTAAATTTAACGAGAACAAAAACATTAAATTGAATTATTTATTTACAACTTAGTTTCAAGTGTATAGTAATTAGCGTTTTAGGCTTAAAAACAATTTCATTTTGCCGAATACACAATAATTTGTACAATATTGAATTTTCTAGCTTTTTTAAGCACACGCTCACGGTCTATACTTCGAATTTTAAATACAATAAATTCTAAACAAAATATTATCACAAGAATCCCAACACTTATTGTATATAAACTTAAGAATCCTTCAAAGGCTGTTATCCCGATTCCTTCTTTCTCCTCAATTCTTTTCTCATTTTCTTCTCTTTCAATTTCAATGTTATGTTGGTCCACCTTGTCCCTAAATGCGTCATAGTACTCTTGCCACTTTATATAGAAACCGCTTTCATACAAAGACATGCCACCCATCTGAAGGACAGGGTATGCCAGGGTCCGAGAGGACGTCCATTGATAGTTGCGTATCAACTCTTGTTCGTAAGTTGGACTCACACTGACACACATTTGGGGAAAATGCTTGAGGGCATAATGACGTAGTCTCTTTAGTCTGTCCGCTGTTTCAAAAATCGCAAATTTGTCAGAGTTGTCAGACTGATTATTACGCGGAGTTATGGCTGTTGGTAACCCATTTAAAAGTTCAAGAGGAGAACTGACATAATCTTCAATTGATTCCAGTTTTTCAATAAGTCGCAATAGAATTGGAGGAGTTTCTATTCCTAGCTCTATTGATAAAATAAAAGAATTTACAAAATTGTTGTTCATTTTAGACCTTATATTTAATACCTTCACTAATAACTTGCATATGCTCAGAAACTTTTTCCAATGTTTCCAATTCCGTTGTTAAAATCCTCAGTCCACTTTCCACTAGTTCTTTCACATCTGCCGGGATTTTTATGGATGGAGGCTGGACCCAAACGGAAAGCATAACTGATCGATACGTATTTGTAGTACCAAATGCAATTAGTAGCCAGACCGAAACCATAATTCGTAATCCATCAAGATTTCTTTGGTTTCTTTGTCTGGTAAAGTTTGGCTGTGATTGATCCATTGTAGTAGCAAAAAGGAAAAAACTAATGGAAACTGAAGATTTAGATCTATTCCAAGTAATGATATAAAGCGTCAAAAAAACAAGAACCGCGCAGCCAAAAACAGAGCCCCAAATTTTCCAGTGAAGCGTCTCCCAAAGAGCGCGAATTGAAACTTGAACCGTTGGTTGGCCGCTGCTCAAGTCAAGTATTGAAAATGTAAAGTAGTCTATTCGACTGTGGACAGCAATTGCGTCAAATCTTGCCAAATTACGGCGCTGGGCGGCATAAGAAAATTTGCGTTGAGTTTCATGATCGTATGGAACTTCGAGTGTGAGGGAAATTGCAGTTCGTCGGGGTTTCGATTTGTCATATAGTTCGGCAGCTAAAAGTTTTGTATAAAATGCATTTTTACAAAAAGATGCACTGCATTGTAAGGATCTTACCGAGCCGAAGCATATGAACGAGAGTGTAATTGACAACTTTTGAGAATTCTTTCAGGGTACAGCTGTATCCTGAAGCGTCCGTTCTTTCCACAAAATTAGAAAAGGAACATGGCCCTTGAGGAATGTGCATTGTAACAAAAAATGTTTCCTTGGAGATTCCATAGAAATTTATTGGGATTTGACAAAATATTTAAGTGCATTAATGCTCCAGGAACTTTTCGAAATAATCTGCGCTTGTCTCGGCAAATGATACAGATTGAATACAGTTTTTCATCTGCAACTAAAAAAAAGAAAGATTTTTATGAAAAAATATTGAAACTTCAAAACATCAATTACCCAGAAAAAAATTTGCTGGCGTCATAAATTGAAGTGCCGGCATTCTATGAATTGCTGCTTCCAAAAATGTCCATGGAAATTCCACTTCGCTTTTTGGAAGTTGTCCAGAAACCGAAAAAACGAGAACGAAATCCGGAACCCGATTTAAGTTTGTTAGGGATCGCTCATTATAGAAAATATTCCTCCACGAATTTTCTTTCTCTGTCAGGAAATAGATTTTGGCAAAACACAGAGAATATTTTGGTTGATGATAAGGAAATTTGACAATGTCGTCAAAAGGACCTCGTTTTGGTTGCTTATCATTGCCACTAATTTCTTCTGGGGTAAACTTTGGAGGGATGGGCAAGAGAATTAATGATGGTGGATTTGGGCGATTGAGGAAAATGTTGATGTAATAATAATAATTTCCGTTTTTAAGGAAGTTTAACTGGACAATGCAATTTTGGAGAAAGGGGAGTGGAAGATGAAGTTGGAAACTTTTCAGAGAAAGTGTAAACAAAATAAGCAAAATGGAAAACATTTCTTTAGCCAAGACAAGACATAAACTGATCAATTCTGACACACCCACATCTCTCCACACGAGGACAATTTTTAATAATTTGTATGCAAAAGTTTGTTTTATGAAAAGATTTTTGTCTTGAATTACTCTCATTTAGAGTTTAAATTGAAGGCCTTGTTTGTTCACGTGTAGACAAATTCAGCAATATACATATGTAATCAATTTAATATTTCAATTCAATAGCCACAAAGCACATTTATTTTTCTGGTTCTTATGTGGCTATTGTAAATATTTAACTTATAATATAAATATTTAAATCGGTGAATGTACAATAATTTGTATAATATCGAATTTTCTAGCTTCTTTTAGCACATGCTCACGGCTTCTTCTTCGAATTTTAAATATAGCAAATTCCAAACAAAATATTATCACAAGAATCCCAACACTTATTGCATACAAACTTAAAAAACCTTCAAACGCTGTTATCCCGATTCCTTCTTTCTCCTCAATTATTTTCTCTTTTTCTTCTGTTTCAATTTCAATGTTCTGTTGGTCCACCTTGTCCCTAAATGCGTCATAATATTCTTGCCACTTTACATAAAAACCGGACTCGTACAATGACAAAGCGCCCAATTGGAGAACAGGAAATGCGAGTGTCCTTGATGAAGTCCAATGATAGCTTTGAACCAACTCCCGTTCCAATGTTGGACTAATGCGTACAGAAATATAAGGAAAGTGTTTCAGAGCAAATTGACGCAGCCTTTGGAGTTTGTCGAGTGTATGAAATATGGCAAATTTGTTTGAGCTTTCAGAATGATTATTAACTAGTGTTAAAGCTGATGGGAGTCCGATCAGAAGGTCGAGGGGGGAAGTAACAAAATCTTCAATTGGTTCTAGTTTGTCCATAAGTTGTAATAATTTAGGAGACATTTCAATTCCTTCGTCTATCAAAAAAAACAGTACATAATTATTTGTATTTTCATTGACAATTTAAATTACCTTCAGTAACAGATTGAATATGCTCAAAAACTTTTTCCAAATCTTCCGTCTCTGTTGTAAGTATCATTAGTCCGCTTTCCAAAAGTTGAGCGACATCTTTGATGATTTTGATGGTTGGAGGTTGCACCCAAACAGATAACATCACAGACCGATAAGTATTCGTCACTCCAAATGCAATTAGAAACCAGACCAGCATCAATATTCGAATTGCCCCAAGTTTTCCCAGCTTTTCCTTCTTGTCTGAGGTAAAGTTTGGCTGGGCTTGATCCATTGTTGCAGCAAAAAGTAGGAAACTGATGGATACCGACGACGAGGTCATGGGACTTGGTGGAAACTTGTTTACTACAAAGTAAAGGGTCGCAAATACAAGAACTGCACAACCAAAAACAGAACCCCAAATTTTCCAATGAAGTGTATCCCAAAGGGCCCGAAGTGACACCTTAACGCTCGGATGGTCATAGTCCAGGTCAAGTATAGCAAACGTAAATTGATCTACTCGACAATGCACTGGAATCGCGTCAAAACGTATCAAGCCAAGACGTTGTGCAGCATAAGAATAACCACGTTGGGTTTCATATCTGTACTTAAACTCCATTGAGAGGGATATTGGAATACGGCGAGGTTTAGTTTCGTCCGACATCTCAACTGCTACGAATTAAATATATAACTGTACAATCTTACCCAGAGAAAAAACGTGTACAAGAGTGTAATTGGCATGTTGTGAAAATTCTTGTAAGGTGCAGCTGTAGCCAGAGGCGTCAGATCGCTCGTGGAAATTTCTCAGGGAACACGGACCCTGAGGAACTCCCATCGTTATTACAAAGTTGCCTTGAAGGCCCCAAACAAAGCGGTTGGGACTTGATAAGTCTTTCAGTGTTGGAAAAGATTTGGAAACTTGATGAAACATGTTTTTATTGTCTCTGCAAATGATGCAAATCGAATAAAGATTTTCATCAGTAACTATAAATAACAAACATAATTAATTGCAATGAATATGTTTTTTAAATGTATTTTACCAAGAAAAAAATTTGCTGGTGTCATAAATTGGAATGCTGGCAAAGTTTGGATTTCTCCTACTAAAAATGTCCAAGGAATTTCAAGATCTCTTTCCGGAAGCTGACCGGATGTGGCAAAAACAAGGATAAAATTCGGAATCCTGTTTAAATTTACTAGCGATCGCTCGCCGAAGAAAACATTTCTCCACGAATCCTCTTCTTCTGTGAGAAAATGGAATTTAGCAAAGCAAAGGGAATGTTTTGGTTGATGATAGGGAAATTTGGTAATGTCGTCAAATGCTCCTCTTTTTGGCTCTTTGTCATCCCCACTAATTTCCTCAGGGCTAAAATTTGTGGGGGCAGGAAGGAGAATAACTGGAGGTGAATATTCATGATGTAGGAAGATGTTACTATAGTTTCCGTTTAATTGGACTATGCAATTCTGCAAAAATGGAAGTGGGGGAAGTTGGAAAGTTTTTATGGACACTGTAAACAACATTAGGAATATAAAAAACATATTTTTACAGGACAAGAAAAGGTTAATACTGAGCAATTTTGGCACGCTAAAAGTTTGTCCCGACAAAAGGATAATAATTTTGTTCAATTGTAAGTGAAAGTTTGTTTTCATGAAAAGAAAATTGAGATTATAGTTATTTAAAGGCCTTGTGTAATTGTGTTATTTGTTATATGCATTTTAAGCGTAGGAAAACTATTCCGAGAATAGAACTATTTTTTTACTTGATGCTACGAATAATTTATTAGAAACAAAATGGATCAATTAAGTAGTTGAAGCGTTTGTATGATAAAACAATTTTAATACGAATTTTTCATTTGTATTATATTTATTTAGTTGTTTGTCTAATTATTGGTAAACAATAACTTGCTAGTTTTATAAAGTCATTGATGCTGAAGATAAATATCTCCGTTCCTAATTTGAGTAACTATTTAATAATTCAAAATCAACTTATTGGATACAAATTTTAGATTTTAAAAAGCATTACTACAAAACGTTTTTTGTAGCATTGATCCCATAAAACAACAGTTCTTCCTTCGACAAATCGCAGCATTCCACTTTAATATTATTCAGAGAAGTGTCATCCGTAACTGCAAAAAAAATCTTTAAAAAAATCCCCATAATAATTTGTCCAAAACCCTTACACATCCCTTGTGAATCTTCCACCTGCGTTTGGAGCCCACAGACGTATTCGTGACTATCACAAATCCTGGGATTTGTCCACTCTCCCCAACGCTCTCCGTCCAATTCAATAAATCCGGAGTCCGACCCCGAACAAAGGATTCGAAGGCTATTGGACGCCGTCTCATCCACCACCGCAGTGTCTGCTTCTTCCGACCTCAACATGAAGCCGATCATGTAGCCATGGCCGTTGCAATAATGTGTTGTCCTCCAATCCCCCCAATTTCCCACCTTGGAAGTCACACTTGATGTAATTTCGGATGTGGATGGATTTCCGCAGTGAAATCGAATTCCGTTCATGCAAGTATCGTCAACTAAAGCATTCCAGCCATCCCAATTTTCGATTTTTATTTGGGCACCGAGAACTGTAGGACAAAAATATTGTCTTTTATAATGCACAGTTCCAGGTCGCTGAGAAGCAAAAAAAATCTAAACGAACCTTTAGCTCCAGCGGGACAATATTCAAAAGAACCCCAAGTCCCCCAATTTGTTACCACTGGTGAGGTCAAAGTTTGCCTGGACTCCACTTGGCAACTTGCTATAAAAGCAAACAGCAAGGTCAAAAGCTTCATTTTGGGAAAATGAAATATCTAGCTGACAAACTGCCGTAGTTACTTTATTAGCTAATTGAGACAAAATGGTCTGATTTTATCTTTTAGCCAGCTTAAGCTTATCAAAAATATTTGTCACTGTCAGATAAACTTACGATTAGTGCAATGTCAATGACAATGACTCGTGGATTAAATTAATTGGAGGATTAATAATACAAATTGCGATGTAAATAGTTTTAATTTGTTTATTGTCAACCTTCACTATTTTCTATTTGTGTTGACATGCTTTCGATGGCCACATTTAGCATTTATTAAATGGCAGCTTCCACAGGGCGAGTCACAATGGCTCCATGTCGGTTTGACGCAAATTCCGCATTTTTTGCAGTGCCAATAACTATTCCCACCATCCTGCCAAAAACAAAGAAAAAATGAAATAATTCAATCATTCATTTTATCATTTATACATACCTTTGTGGTACATTTTTTACAAATATCACAGTGTAAGTTGCGTTGTTCTACCCAAAACTGACATTTATCACAAAATCTGTAATTTGGCTCTGGCAATTCCATCAAGGACAATGGAACACTGGTGAATATTCTGACGGGAGAGGATTTTCCGTTTGTAGTGATATCGGAAGCCTTTGACTTTTCTTTGAATTTTGCATGATTTTTGTACATTACTTTGTAGTCACTCATACTCAGATTCCCATCTTGACATTTGCTTAAAATGTGTCCCTCCATGAAATACGGGAATATCCAAAAAACTACAAAATAACAATGCAATTAACAAATATTTTCTTCTCCAATTTAATTCTTCACCTTCACATTTCCTCTCCTCGTCTTTATTCAAGGAACTAAAATCATGTTTAACATTCTTCAGCCCTCCGTTCCAAATAAGCTCGACCTTTGCCCCAAAAGGGGGATCTGTGACGATTGCCAGTGACGCTGCGTTTTTCAAAAACAACTCGTATCTCCCTTTTCCATTCCCCTCGAAAAAATGATGATTCGCCATGTTGTAAAGTGCAAATCCATCCGAGTTATATTGCGATTTCTGAAAAATACCAATTATTCCAACTTTTTTAAATTCAACAACTTACAAATCTTTGGTCAATATCCAATAAAAATGAGTTGATTTTAAACTTAGATTTGTTTTCTGTGATGAACTTATGGAGACTCGGCGTTCCAATGCAGACGACACTAAAATTGTAAAGTTTAGGGTCAGTTTCACAATTTTAAAAATTTCAAAATTGAAAACTTACGACGTAATTCCCAATTTTTGAAACAAATTGATGAAAAATCTAGTCGTATCGTCTGTAAAGTGGTATTGTGCTTCCCCCTTATCCACTTGAGTGGGTAAGGTCAAAGGGGAACACTTTTTGGCTATTTTGTGAGGAATTTCTTCAATTTTATTGGGCAATTTTCTCTTTTTTGACGACGGGTCCTTTGATAAATTCCATTCTTCTTCTGATAAGTGAAACGGACACAGTGCTTTTGAGCGGAATGCGGAACACGAAAAAAATCTCGAGCCGTTGCGGTCAAATAAAATTGTAGGGCCTATAGTTAGTTGAAACAATTAATTAAAATCTATTTAAAAACAATTGTATCTTCGTACCATGTGAACAACTTGGATTTAGAGCAAAATCTCTTATTATTGGGACGGTTTTGTGGAATTCTGTGTTATCCGAAGGCCCTTGGTGACCATGACCCTTTCTGTGACCTTTTTTCTTCGTCATTTTCAACTTTTTAAACAGATTTTACATTCAACAATTTGATTTGAGCATGGAAAATTATTCACACTTGAAAGTTTGGGGCAAATTAATAATCATTGTATCGACTCGATACCGTTTTTGATAGAAAATGATACTTTCGGTTTTACAAGTTTGGAGATCATCACAATATATAACTAAAATGCGTCATAATCATGTCTGTCTGTTCGTGGCGATGACGAGTTAAAATTACTCAGCTAAAAATCCTTTGATAAACTGGATCAATAATTGAGCCCAAGTCTGTGGATAATTATAGCAAAGCATTTGCATAATTATTGAATGCTGTCTTCTTTCTAAAACAAACATTACAAACCTCTCTTATGAATAATTTAATACTTTTGCGTCATTAATACCTCAAACTTCCAAATTTACTACTTTGAATTAATAAGGCGATACATATAGGTGCTGTCATTATCCCTATATATCATCTGTAATTAAATTATTCCAAAGCATTATTAAATTGCTCTGAAAAAGCCAATCAAACACGTTCGATTTTAAGTAATTATTAATCGAGTGTTTGACACTTGGCTTTCATTCATAAAATTGTCTTGTTAAAAATGATAGTTTCAGCCGTGCTACCAATTTTAGAAACTCAAACCTGTTTGTTTTCAAAGTTCATCCAATTCCCTTTTACCTCCCTACCAAGGATAAGCGTCCACTTTTTGTAGTGAAAAATATTAAACACGTTTCGATATTAAACAAGCTGTTGCCTGGATACGCCATGTTCCTTGCTGCAAATGGAACATTGTTTCTATTCGACTCTGAAGTTTCTCTCGGAGATAAAATTGTGATTGGCGTGTTTTCCTATTTTTGGATTATTCTATTAGTAATTCAATATCCGCTATTTGCTCAAACAGAAGACTTTGTCAATCTGCTAAATATGCAATTAAAATATGAACGAAAGTACAAAGTTTCAGGTAAAAATTGCTTTTATAATTTAAGTATGGCACGGAAGTTCATGTATTCTTTCTGAATATATATTTGTACCCTCGATAACTCTCGAATGTTTTGACATGAGCCCTTATCTCGGGTAATATTTTAAAATGTCCAATGTCAAAAAAGGTCCAATGACAAAGGTCAAAATTTCATGAAATTCCGTCCTTCGCCAAATCGTCCTTGCAATGATGTTTGATCTGATAAATTGTGTTAATTTCCAGATAAAAATTTTTCTCAATGGATACTCTTCCTAAAATTGATTCTATACTGCCTAGCGTTTGGAGTCATCGCCGTTCCTGGAATAGCTTCAACAATTATTGCATTCAATGCTCAACTTTCGCCACTTTTAAGAGTTTTTGACTCACACAGCATCTTTATCCATCTTCCTCTACTCATTTTACAATACTGGATATTTTTCCAAATGTTTCATCCATGTGCCGTGGTCTGTACGTCAATATTCATCACAAGTTTATTCGGAGTGAATGGATACATAAACGAGCTTAGCAATAAGTCCAACTCAAGCCCCGAAACAAAACGGCAACTCTACAACTCGCTCAAAGTTATGGAAGCCCAGTTTAATATTTGCTACAGACAATTAACTTTACCCGTAACACTGGCCACAATGTGCTTTGTCAACACTTTTTGCCCCACGATCATAATTTGGGACAAGATCCAACTTCCAACAAGTTACAACTTCATTTTCCTTCTTTCCTTAACCGAGTCCTACATTTGCACATTGTCGTTGACAACTTTGGCCAGCAGGGTCAATCAAAGTTCAGCCAAGTTTCTGGGGAAACTCCATCAGTCTTCGGGAAAGGTTTGGATTTTTAGAAAGAGGTTGGCTGCAGCCTCATCTCTAAAAATTCGTTTTGGGAGTAATTATTTTGGACCTACAACTCCATTAGTGTTTGGTGGTTTTTGTGTGAGACAGGCTGTGAGGGTGTTGATGATGTATGGTTAAGTAATTATAGATTAAATAAAACATTTTTGGTACTGTTTTATTGAGAATGGTCTCAGAATAAATAATTGATTGGACAAATTAAGTTTAAAATTTCTTTTTGGCTAATGGGGGTCGAGCGGAACGAACAGGCAGGGGCTCCCCTCTACCTTGACTCTGCAAATAATTTAAAATCATAAATTTACGCTAATTTTTATTTGCATCAAATTTTTACCTGAATAGCAAGAGGAATGTGATCTCCGGTGACATGGAATCCGAATTCATCTGCAACATAATTAACGCTGATCGTTCGACCATCGGGGGCCACATAGCTGAAAATTAAATATATTCAATTTAGCTCATTATTTTGTTGAAATGTTTGTAACCTGTAGCTTCCAGTGATTATGACTCTTTTCTCATCTCCGATCTGTTTCACAGTTCCACTTTGCTGATGAGTTTGGCCATCACTCAATTCGCTGACCCAGTTAAAATTGTTGTTGTCTTGGTCTCTTTCGAATTCCGAGCGAGTGACTACAGTGTCTTGATCCGCGTTTCTTGGTTTCGCCTCTGATGGTTGGCTTTGTGGTTGCTGACGTTGGGCTTGTTGGCGTCTTTGAGGAAGGGCATTGACCACGCCAATGACCAAAACGAGAGAAAGGGAGGCTGTCTAAATGTTCAAAATTTTATGTAGATAATTAAATGAGATTTAACCACTATGAAAACGTACAATAAACTTCATGGCGTTGGATACAGTTTAGAGTTGACAATGAATGCGACGAAACGAATGCCAACAAACAACTAGAAGGTTGAAATATTGCATACATGTATTTATTTAGAGAAAACCATCTTTTTTTTTATCCCAAATTCATTTATTGTTCAAAGATTACAGCAAGTATTTAGTTTGTTTTAATATAACAACTTGTTATAAAACATTATATTGACATAAATTAAGTTTTATATGCAAATTATTAACTATAGATGCATTATTAAATACATGCTGAAGATGAGTCAAAAAGTGATTGTTGAATGAACTGAATTGTTTTGTGAATGAAGGTAAACCACAAAGTTTGTGACCAACTTGATTTTAAAATGGTTACATGATAAAAAAAAGACGCGATCATTTAATTTTAGCACAAGTTAAAAGAGCTGAATACTAGCTTTTATGCAAAAGTTGTCTCACTATGTCACGCACATGACAAAAATTAGGTCTTTAGACTTTATGATCAAAAATGAAGTTTTAAGATTCCTTACAAACCGTTTTTGTGAAATTGATTGCAACAAATTGATTGTCCATTCTAATTGTCCGCTAAAGCATTCAGTCTTGTCTTCTTCTATCAGTGGTCCCTAAGAATTTTTTTCGTGTCAACTCATTTTTTCAGTTCCTTCCACTCTGAATGATTTTGAATGACAGCTCATAATTAATCAGAACTCAGTAAGGGATAGATATGCACATGCCGTTTAATAAAAAGCGCTATATTTCGACAGGGGTTTGACAAATATTTAAGACAAGCCCATAAAAATATATACAAAAATATACTTCCTAAATAAAAATCAATACAAATTGATAAGTACTTAAAACTAAAACACACAAATGTCCAATGTGCTTTGAAGAACATAGAACACGAATATGCTATTAAATATTAACAAATCAATTGACATAATAACTTTTTTACGTAGATTTGTATCTTCCCATTTCCTATTTCATGCATGTTTATTATTATTAAAAGTATACTTATACATATTTAAATAGGTACGATAGCCTTAGCAAACGTTTTATCTGGCAAAATACGAGTTCATGTTGGTAGCAATAGCAATTTACAAGTTTATAAAATTCAGAAATTTAAAAGGATTCATTTTAAAAAAAACTTGTGAACTTCTAAAAAAAAATTAAATTTGCAAAAGTTTGCAAGCATTTATTCAGACATTGTGTAAAATGTATAATTTTTTGCTTCCTTTTCTCTCGCTATTTATTCCAATGTCTTTAACCAGTGAAAGTACAGATTATCTGGATTTTTTTGGCTTTGCCAAGAAAATGCATCATTGTACCTTTCAAATCTTTCTAGACGAACGAGACTTCTTTAGTGACGAAATATTAAGTGGATTATATGATACAAATATCAACGAAGGATTCTCAATAGTTTTGGTTAGTTTAAACCCACGGAAATTTTATAATTATATCTACCACTACTACAACATAGTTAAAAAAGATAACAGTACAAAAGACGGTTACGATTGGACTATAATGTTAAATGACACGTCGGCCGTGTTTTCGAACTGTCATGTGTCGTTGATTGATTTGGATACCGTACATCCTAAACGATACTACCCTTATCTATGGAATATACTTAATGTATATCTGGCCCTTCAGGAAGATCCTGAGTACATAATAATCAAAGATATGAGCAGCCCAAGGGCTGAGCATTGGATAGTTCATATGAGTAATTTGGTCAGAGACCTTCCGATTCGTGCCACTGTATTGGTGTTAGATGACGACAAACTGTCCATATACTGCTATACATGTGCTTATCGAATAGAATCAAGCAGGATTCTAATTCCTGGAACTACTCATTTTTTCGACTTTGTCTTCAAAGTAGAAAGCAATTTCAACAAATATCCAGTATTCCAAAGCTTTGAGCCAGAAGACTACAATGCTCAATGTCAATTTAATTCGGTAGAAATACATCCTAAAAAATGTGTTCCTTTACATTTAAGTCAGAAATTAAACTATTCAACTTTCAAATATAATTGGCAACACGGCGAATATCGATATTCATGGTTTGCTTATCATGGGCTAGTCATGTCGCCAGCAAATGTAAAGAAGTACTTTCTCAAAAGCGTCGTTGATCACAGTTTTCGATGGATGAAACATGGGACAACTCAACTCAAGTATTCCTACCGAATGTTTGCTAGGACACAAGATGGAGGCTTGGCATCATTCGTTTCTGCAATTGAAATGTCAACAATGGGCCTTGTTTTGATTGCAGCCTTGCTTTGTACCCTTCTATTCCGTGTGTTCCGAAAGGACATAACTTCAAATTATACCTGGATTTGGGCAATTGTGTCATTTTTCGAAGACCAAGTCAACTTTACTATAAAAACTGGAGTCGGATGGGTGATCGCATTTTCTGTGGTTGGCACTTGGCTTTTATCTTGTCTCATTCTTTCCGACATTTTCCGAGGGGAGCTGATTTCTGGACTGACAACAAAAGTGATGCCATCCGTCCCCCAAAATATGAAGGAATTGTTGGAAGCTGATGAAATTAAAAAGTTTACTTTCTCAAATTTTCAAAATGTCGATCCTTATTATGGATATGATTTTGACATTGACTTCTTGACATTGAAGTCTTCTTACATTTTGGAAGAAATAATTCCAGCAATTAGCCTTGTTATGGACAAAGCGTCTACGGGATACAAAAGAGCTCAACAAATTGATCAGCATCTGACAGACTTTGGATCTTATGGGTACTTTTTAAATACATTGCATTTTGCCAATTCCCTCTCCACGGATAAATTAATGCATCTCCAAATAAACAACAATAAGTCTCATTACATGGACGCGAGGAAGATGTTTGCAATAATTGACAATGACGAAGAAATAAAAAAGCTTCATAATTATTTGCAATCCCTTTCAAAAGACTATGAGCTGGTTGAGAATTCTGAAACAGAGTTCTACTCGGATTGGTTTCCTTGGGTGGCCTATAAAAATGTTTTTGGCTCAATGTTTGAACGAGGACTTGGGCTTTTGGATCAGGGAGGATTCATTGACCTTTGGACAAGATTCAGTCGGTTGCAATCTATACGTTTAGACAGGAAGAAAATTAAAGATTCTCTGCCAACGATGGAGACTGAGAATCTTGATGATATCAAAGTATTTGCAACTTACAAAAAGAAAAAGTTGGATGAGATCATTGCAGAGGGAGAAGGACTAACAATGAAAAAAGCTTGGATGACTTTCTCCTGTTGTGGATTTCTTTGCTTTATAGCTCTCGGAATTTTTATTATTGAGTTGTTGCATAAATACTGGCGAGAATTTGTATCAAAATTTAAGAGTTTTCCCAAAAACAAATGTGCAATGCCTTCTAAAATTATAGCAGTCAAAACAGCATCTCAGGCAGATGTCGAGCAAGTAAATATAATGGTATTTTTTTTTTTTAATTTGTAACCAAATAATTAATTTCGTATTTATTTACGAAACTAGGCACAAACAGCAGAATTAGCGGGGACGCAAGTAAGTCGGATGGAATCAAAACGCATTGGGGAGGGACAAGTATACTCTCTCAAAACACCATTAAGACACCCATAATATTTGCTACAATCTTCTGAATTGGCATAGTAACCATCCGGTTTTTCCGAGCAGTCAAAATCTGAATAAAAACGAATAAATATAAGTCTCGTAAATAATTTATAAACTATTATTTATTTAAATAAATCTAATTACTTTGCTCTGGTACACAAATCGGTTCAGCAGAATCCCAGAGTCCATCCTCCCCACAAACAATTGAATCATTTCCACTGACCTCAAATCCAGAGCTGCAATAGAAAGTTGCAACTGACCCAGAAATATAATTGTCAACAGAAACCCATCCATTTTCAGGAGTTTCTAGTGATCGACACATTACCACTGGACTATCAATGATTTCCCCAGTCTCTTCAAAATCATCTAGGAACTGTTTTGTTTCTTTTGCGAAATCTTCGCTTCCAGTGGAAACCAAGTCAAATAGACAGTCTTTGGATTCCCCACATATTTCTACGGCTTCTGGATATTCTTCAAAAGTGGGTTGGTCAAACGTTGGTACAAAATTAGGTTGTTGGTATGATGCATGAGTTTTTCCAAAATCATAAGTAAAAATTGATTGACTCGCATTTGTTCTCCATTTGAGTCCAAACCCGTAGTGGATATCCCTCAGACTGGAATTTAATGGAAGCTCATTTTCCCCTGGGAAAGTTAAATCATTTTCTGTAACTCCGTCAAAGGAGCCAAGCAGTCCGTTATATCCTTGTCCCTTTAGTCCTTCGGAAGGTAAGGAAATAAGATTGAGTGCCCGGGCACCCGAAATTGCTGAAACATTGAAACCGAATCCTGTGCTAAATCTGACCACTGCAGATTGAATTGTGTTTCCTTCTTGGTTGGTAAATATAGCTAAAGAACCACCAGTTTGAATTTGACTTACAAATGGTTTCCCCATTTTGAAATTAAAGTCAGTGGGTATTTCCAAAAGGGTTTGATTTACCAAAAGCAGTATTCCGTTGCCATCTTCTGCAACTGAGATTTGAAGCTGTACCAATGTTTCGTTTGATTTTGAATCTTGTTCTCTGAAGGCAAAAGATGTGAATGCGGAAGCATTTTTGATCTCTCCACTCAATAGTTCTATAAATTGCTCCATTCTACCTTGCATCTCAAAATTCCTTTCTAAATCTGCTATGGTTCGAATCATGAAAAATTCACCCACGCCGTTGAAAGTATACGAAACGCCATCGAAAGTTGTCATGTGCGGATCGCCTTCCGCATTTCCTGGTCGAGGTGGAGGAATGTAACCTGTTCCATCATCAGAAGGACGACGTTCGTAATATAGTCTGCAAGAATCAGGATGATAGCTAAATTTGCAGCAAATATACCAAGGATATAAGTCCAAAACGTGATGAGATATGAAACCAGTGCGATTGTTAACAGATGCAACATCTGAACTGCCTCCGCCAGGCGAACCAATTAACAGCAAGTCATTTTTATAGACGCACTGGGAACCAGCTCCGTCAGAGTTTGGAATCAGTTGGCGAAAAGAGTGTTGTGCTTCTGGGTGGAAAAATTGAAGAGTTTCATAATCTTGAAGTTCCCACTCATATTCAAACCGGAAGTCTATCCATGCTTGGGATAATAGGGGAGGACAAGGTTCTAAAATACCGGAAGGTGGGGCAGAAAGTTCGGAATCGTGCCATGCTTGACATGCTTCCACAAAGTACCCTGTAGTCTTTCCGTAATCCGTGTACAGAACATCAGAGTGGATTGAGAATCCGTTTGTATTATCAAGGGACAAGATAAACCCTGAAGCCAAGGATTTTAAAATAAATGTGTCATCTGATGGATAACCAGAATAAAGCCCTGTATTATCTAAGCCATGGATAAGAATCCCTTTATGTTCCCAAGTGCTTTGATCACGATTCAATTCCGCTACTTTCAATTCTAAGGGAGATGATGAAGGTATGCAAAATGGATTCCAGGATAGTTCCAATTTTCCATCGGCGGCAACATCCGCGGTTAAAATGCAGTTGATATCATCCGGCTTTGCTGAAAAGATGACTTCGTCGAATGTTTGTTCACATCCATTGGGATATGTCTGAATGATTTCTACTGGTATTCTTCCCGTTTGATATAAATAAGGGACCTGACACTCTGCTGTACTTCTGTCCTTAATGGTAGCTGCAACTGATGTGGTATTAATATCGTGAAAGCGGCATTCCATGCTTTTTAAAATATCTAGCCGGGAACCTTGAATGGTCAACGGGACATGGCCAAATATTGGGACGTACCAATTGCTGATCGAAATAGTGGATTTTGCATTTTTAGAGCAAATTACTGGCGGTTCCGTCGTTTGGTTGTTATATCGATGCCAAACGATAATGTCGTAGAATTTGTTTTCCGTTAAGAGAATTCGCATAAAGTCTGTAATGAGGGATGTAAATGTTCGGATTTGCGTGGCTACTAATGTTGAAGCTCTAGCTGCAATGTCGTTTAATAATAAGCCTGCTAACGGAGCTGAAGGATCGATAAAATCTTCAAAAACTACCCCAGTTCTAGAATTGAGGGATATATATGTGGTAAAAGTGTCACGAATTTCAGATATGAACCCTTCAGAATCAATTCGGTAGCTCAAGCTTAATGTGGATGTAATTGTCAAATTCATGCTCCAGTCTCCACTTCCTGTCAGCGACTCCCCTTCAAGGCTACCAGAAGAATTGTATTTGCCTTAAAGGTAAAGTTTTTTGTTTTAACTTATCGTTAAGGTAAGCATATTATCATCATTACCTAAAATACGGAGGCTCGGTGATCTTGTTGATAAAACAAGGGTTCCACTCAGACAATTCGAAGATATTGTTGTTTGTGCATTCAGAAAAGTAGGCAAGTAACCGTACACGGTAATATTTCTGAAATTTTGAAACAAAATAAAAATTATTAAAATCCTTAAATCCTAAAATGCTTTTTTATTTTTGTTAATTACTCAAGATATAAATCTATGTCCCATAGTGCAAAATTAACCCTATGTGACCCTGGGAGTATCAAGGGATCACGATTTGCGCTATCAACCCAGTCAGAAAAGCGACTGAATTTTAACTTGACGTAGTCCACCAGACAAGTATCTAAATGTCAAACATTAATTATTAGACATTAACAAAACTGGCCATAATTGTTCACTAAACCTGGTTCGCATTGAAATGGAGGGGGCAGCGTAGTTGGCCTTATCGTTACTGGAGTTGTGGAAGCTGGAATTGTTGGGGTAACAGATGGCAACTGCAAGGTTATAAATTGCTCAAATGTTGCAACGCTAAGAATTTCGTTCGTATAATTTCCCATATATGGCAAAAATTCCCTCAGCCACGTGTTTCGATAGACTGTTGATAATTGAGCTTGGACAAGTTCTTCGAATGGTTGTTTAAGTGGATGTAAGGTTGGGAACAAATCCGTGGAAAAATCCGAGGCGACTGTGTATCCAGTGTTTATGCCCATTGTAGGTATGCTAACGCTAACCACTTCAAAATCATCTGACAAACTGTATTTGTAGTTTACGGTAAAGCGTTCTCTAATTTTTCCACTCCATCTTCCTGATTGCGATGTAGGAGTTCCAAGAATAGTACCATTTGCTGCGTAGCTTCCTAATCACATCATAGTATTGAATTACGATTACTCTATTTTTTTTAAATCCAAAAATTCATACCTGAAATTAAGACTTCGGGATACCAGTGAAATGAGAGTGTTCCTCTTGCCCAGTCATTAGTTATGGAAATCGACCTCGTTCCCGTGTCCAGAAAATTATCAACCGTAATATCTCTTACAAATTATAAACAGTTTTAAATTGTCAAAAATTAAAATCTATAATCATACCTATATGCTATATCTAAATCGAAAACCGTTGTAAGAGTTCGATTGAAAAATGTCCCACTCAGAGGAATTTGTTGGAGATCGTTGCTGGCAGCATACTGCCTTAAAACCCTCAATTCGTTTGTGTAGTACGTTCTTATGCATGCGTCTGGTAATTAACGTACAAATATTGTTTAGCTATTAAGAAACTTTTTATTATCTTACCTGGAAGGCAAGAAAATTGGGGGCGTTCTGTTGTAGTAGTTATGGGTTGTATTGTAGGAAGTGGATTTGGGGTGTCTTCCCATTCAGATAAAGATGCCAATGATTTTCCTTCGAATGCAGCTCCCATGTAATCCTTAAATTTCGTAGTGTGCGTTCTAAGCTGTGCTCCAAAAGATGCAAGTATGTTGTCAGCAAAGTATTTCGTCAGAATTGGGCGGACCGGGTCAGTAGACGCCATAAAATTCTCAAACGACGGCAAGCCTTGGACGCTCCAACTTGCAGATATTCCATTAGAAGTAACTTGGAGAAGTCCAGTACTGTTAAGCTTATAATAGATATAACCACTGGTTGAAATTGAACAAGAAATTTCAAAACGACCGGAAGAGTCAATCGCATTTTCTAGTACTGAACCCGACAGTGAATAATCTCCTATCAAAAGCAATATTATCAAATGATGTTTATTATCCCTTTCTATTTTGGAATAGTGGTAACCTGATAAAATGACTCCATTAGAAGAAATTGACACATATTGATAACCACTTAAAATTGACGAGGAGATGGAGGACAATGACAATCGCGGATATAATCCCTTCAAAACTCCATTACTATTTATAAATATTGGGTGAATTAAAAACTATTATTAGCGTAATAATAATGAATAATTTTCATTTTATCATATTGAAGGTTTGTAATCCTTATCTAAGCTACGATATAAATGTTTTTTAAAAATCTTACCTGAATGTTATCGTTGTGTCTGAAAATATTGTCGGTAGCCAACGTATAAATTCGGTCGTAAAATACAATGGCTCATCGTTTTCTTCGTCAATGACCCATCGTTGGAAATCGTGGATTTGTTGACGCACATAGTTATTTACACAGTTATCTAAAAAAAAATTGCCAATATTTATGTCGCAAATAATTTAAAATATGCAAGTACCTGGGGTACAAGTCGCTTTTAGTGCTTTCTCTCCAAGCGTTTGATTTTTATATAAGGACGTTGCTGAGCAACCTTGAAGCGTTAAATAAATTGCTATGAAAAATATTTGTCTCATTGTTCAGTATTAATGCTCACTCTTCATCGGCTAATTGCGAACAAATTAGTTTACGACTCCGGCAGAGCTATAAACCAACGAATCATTAATCCTCAGCTTAATTCGGTGTTATTCAATTTAAATCATACATCATCATCATGCCATAAATCATTAATCCATACGAACTGAAATACGTCGAATTATTTAATAAAAATATTTAATCCCCAAAAGTATATATTAACCTGCTGCGCTGAGCATATATTTCATTTGCCATTTCATTTGACTTCGCTAAGATGTCAACTTTTTTCTTCATCGCCTTGGCTTTTGCCATTTTCGGGGACATTTCAGCCGCCCCCTCATCAAGCAATACAAGCAAGACTCATATTTGTATTCATTTTTTACATCATTGTACTAATATTATTTTGCAGATTTCACCCATATCGGTAGCTTTAAGACAAAGGCGATTGGGATTCTTGCAGAAGATATTGATGAATTCAATTATTTCGTCAGTAACGTTGCGGTATGTCTTTGTTTCTTAAAAATGCCACATATTTCTAATATTTTTGGGAACATTAGACTGACTGGGCGACAGCAAGAGCAGATTGTGGGGCCCAATTAAATGGAGATTTGCTCAGTTTCGATACAAAAGATGAGGCAGGCTGGATTGCTGAACAACTTGATAGCTATGGATCTGGTAATTTTTTAAACATTTCAAAATGAACTTTTATAATTACAAATGATATTGTTTAGCCGTTTATTATTGGACTGCGGGTCAAGTTATAAGCCAAGACTTTACATTTTGGGCCACGGATGGATCTTTGCTACCAATTTGGCTCAATTGGGCCCCAAATAACCCACCAGCAAATAGCAGTCCACTCCTTCGTGTTAAATTGTATCACATCAACAAGTTTTACAACTTTTACGAAGTCGACAGCAACACAAAGCCTCTAAGGTATATTTGCAAACGGCGTTAAAAAAAACTTTGTTTTTGCTAAAAATCTTAATGAAATAAAGCATTAATTATCCATTTAATAAATGTGTTAAAAATATCATTCGATCTATTTTTTTAAAATTGCATATACTATTGCCACGAATAACTCTGAATTAGCTAACTAAACGCTTGTTAAGCGATATAAATTACATCATCCACTTGAGAAAATGGAACATCATTAGATACGAAATAAAAGTGTACAATTTTCAATATATCGTCAGAAAAATGTAATGCAATTAACTCATTCTAATTAATGATTTGGATTTATAAATTTTAAAATTTACCAAGAACCAATTGAATTTTTAATCCGTCGCAAACGTTTTATTTTTATTGATCACCTTAGAACTTTAGAACGCATGCTAATTTTATTTCAGAGTCATTTTCCAGCCAGTAAGCTCTTTTACAACTTTCCAATTCATTTAGCTTATGTAATCCATGAAAATCCCAGATATTCCTTAAGCCCACCCAATTGTTATCACATTAATCAATTGTTTACTGTTTTGCACAACTATTCAATTATTACACCTAATTACATTGAATTTGCCTTCCATAAATAATAGGCATCGTTTACGGATTAAACAAAGCCGCTGTTGTGTAATTTTTTGACATCACCCGTATGAAAACAGGAAAATGTGTACATTAATCTCATCATAAAAGGGATTTTATTTTGATGCTTGAATAGTGCCACGTCGCTTTTTGCAAGCCTTGAACTTTGTACAATACTAAAACGTTTATCGGATTGCAATATACAAGGTTACAAGTCCGAACTAAATTTAGTTTATTGATCGTGAGTTGATCAAAAATTAAATGAATTTGCTAAGCATGACTAACTTCCAAAAATATCTTTTTTGCACCTTTCTTATTTTTTCGAAATCTTTGTTAGCTACGCAGGTAAGTGAAAATCTTACTTCAAGTAAATTTATGGGGCCCATGAAAATGGCATTGTATACTACATATTACTTTGAGAAATAGCT
>JAQIXN010000754.1:0-29263 GCA_034698145.1 Proisotoma minuta
GCAAATCAAAATCGGTCCACTAGGTAGGTCAAAATAAATTCTCAAAGTGAAGCGATTCACTAATTTGCCAACCTGTAAAATGGATCTGACTCCTGCTCTTTTCTTTGGTGGTGATGATAAGGAAACATTTGTATTCTGCGGAGTTTGTGAAAGTGATGGAGAATTTGAATATTATCCAATCCGATCTCATCCTTTTCATCTTTTCTTATAACTAATCTTGCCCCATGCATTGGAGAAAGAAAGAGTAATCTCTGCATTGAGTTGATGGGGCCTTGATCTTCAACTTAAGCAAAATTTATTGTGATACTTCTCTCACTCACCCTTCCCTAAATAATGTTGGTGCAGGCTGTTTAAGGTTAGCCTGTAAATTTGGTCCCATAAGTTGGGCTCTGAAGGTCATAACTCTATTGGCTTCTCAGTCAACCGAGAAATTGAAGAGATGACCTTTCTCTTCCGACGCGTCCTGAAATCCAATTCACATTTTAACAGAAACAGCATGAGGTTGAGCTTGACCTTCGTTTGAATTTAGAGATTTGGAAAATCTCTTATGCATAAAATGAACTCCTTTGTACAGATGTTGAGCATCTTAGATTTCTCCCTCATAAAATAGTGGCTTCTTTTCCTTGTCCCCTAACGAAGGCTGCAATGGGATTGAATCTGTGTATATTTCAAGTAGAGAATCTCTACCTAGTTAGTTGAAGATGCCCATTAAGAAAGGGAAGGAAGAAAGTTGGAGTGGAATGAAAGACCCAAAATAAATTAAATGGACCAACAAACTTTTCTTCTTGGTTTAGTTAAGAGTTGAGGGACAAATGAGGAGTAGTAGTTGTTTGCGGTTGAGATGCTGATTAGATGAGATGGAAGGGCCAAACTTTTGTTTTAGAAGCCATCAGCTTTTGTCTCTTCCACTTCTTATTTACTTTTCATTAAATGTCCCATTGTACAAAATAAAATGTTTACCTCTCCACAAAATGTTTGTTTGTTTGGGAATAAATTGGGAAAGTTTTGTTAGTTTTGTAAACAGTGAAAGTGAATGCAACAAATGAACTGATTTTTCTAATCCAAGTCCCTGTTTCGTTTTAGATATCAGTCCATCGTCTTCCGTCCACTTGGCGTCCCCTGAGCGATCGTCCGAACTGAGACCGGGAACCGATGTCACTCTTAAATGTAAAGTGGAAGCGTCCACAAATGATCTTGTCTATGAGTGGTTTCGGTAAGCTATCATTTACATTTACATTTTCTACCTCCACGTGTTAAGATAATCCAATTAAACATTTGGCTGACTGACTCCACATAACATAAAGTAGGGCTTAAGTGAGGAAGCCCCGGATTTATTTGACCAAGAGCAATGGACTTGTATATAAAATAAAATTTTACGGTTTCCATTACTTACATTGTCTCCTTGCTTAATCCTTATTCTGATTCTTCACCCTTCTCTCTCAAGTATAATCTTGCTGATGGCTTTTCCATGTTTTAGAAATGGTGATCCGATACAACGCTCGGAGCGTGTGGCCACTCGCGGAAGGAGACTTCAATTGTCTTCAATTTCTGCGGAAAAGGACAATGGATGCTACAGCTGCAAAGTTACAAATAACTTGGGACAGATTGCTGCTCCTATTGGGAAATTTCCGCTGATCATTAAAGGTTGGAATTATAAAACAAAAGGCATTGATTTTGCTGAACTTTGGGATCCATTGTGCTGTTTTGAATTGCAGATGAAAGGGTGCCAAAAATAGTTGTAGTCCCTGAGGACACGATACTCAAAAAGGGTGGGGTTGCGAGGTTTGACTGCGTCTTTGAAAAGGAGACCCAAATCCAGTGGTTCCATTATGAAATTGAAATTCTCGCTAATTCTTCAAGGTAAGAAACAAGCTTTATATATATATTGGTTTATTTAACAAAGATGGGATTTGAAGAGCAATTTAAAAGAGAGCTTTTTTGACAAAAGAAAGTTTGGTCATTTCGTCATTAAGTACTTTGGCCAGAGGAGCATTCAGAAACCGCAGTCATCCTAAATATAAAACATTATTTAAGTCATTATCGCAATTTAATTGCATTCTCAAAAAATTCTTCATGACCTTTAGCATCTTACTCTAACCCACTTTATTTTTTGGCCAACTAAAAGTTAAGACAAACTTATAACTTACGTCCCACCTACATACATCCATTTTTATCTTGGTCGTAAAAAACTTTTCTCTCATCTTCCCTTATGTACTAATGGTATTAAAAGATGACGATGATGGTACATTGCTCGGAATTTTCTCCATCTTTATTTTTGCATTAAATTCTTTCTTTTTAATGATGATGGTTAGCACAAAGGCACAAGCTGAGGCTTTCTCCGCTTCATTTCTTTGCAAGAAAGGATTGGAATTGACTTCTCTTCAATGCTGCACTCAGAAAGAGGAAATGGGAAGAGTTTATTTGACTTGGGCTCTAAGATATTTCTCCATTAGGCTTTAGTGCTGGGGAAAGTATTTATCTTGAGGAACAATAATAGAGACAGGTGAAGGAAAGTGAGCCACAAATTTTGGATAGCAAGTACTTGATATGAATTCCTTCGCTTCCCAATTTCACCGGAATTGAATTTATGATATTTCATCTCGCCCTATTTCCTCCAATTCAACGGGATGACTATTAAGTTTGAAAGAGAGGGATGGCTTAGGCTTAGCTTTGTCCCACTTTAGATCTCTTAAATTCTTTGGAAAAGAATTTGTGGGCCAAACGGCTGAATTTGGCAAAAGTAACATTTTGGGGCTGTAGCTATAAATTAGAAATACAGCGTTAACTTTCTCGGTGTGGAAAAAATTCGATAAAAAGCTGAGTCTTGGTTTACTACTTATAAATAGCTTGTCAAACACTCAGCCACCTTGACTTGTATTAAATTTAAAAAAAAAACAAGATGAAGATGAAGTTTGTTGGTAAAGTTCATCAGGTTTTAAATGAGAGGGTCGTAAAGTTAGTATCATAAAAACTTTACCTTTCTCACTTTCTCTTATCAAAGTAAGCAGAAGAATTGAGAAAGGTGAGCTTTGATTTCTTTTTGACTAAGTATCTTAACTAAGTTGGTATCATGTCTTTTTTGCTTTGTCAACGAAATGAAGAATGTTGTTATCCTCTAAAGTCATAAACTGGAGAGTAAATGAGATTGGATGAGATGAAATTTCTAAATTAAGTAAAAGTTCTCTTCACATTTCTCTCTCGGAGAAAGTGCTAAAATTGGAACAAAGTTGAGCACCTTTTCATTTAGGTAAATATGTACTTAAGAATATCAACAAACATACATATGTTCATGGTATGTATTTTCTTTATAAATAGACCTTATAAAAACAGTATAATTCGGAAAAAATTGACATTTCTGATAAAATTTTTTAGAATGAACCCTTTTGTTTCCTTCAAATTTTTTTAGTATAATTAAAACTAGTAAAAAAGAGAAGCATTATTCATTGTTCTAAGATTGGGACAAAAGGAAGTAATAGATTTTAGTCATTTTAGAATAAGCTTCCAGTTGTATGAGTGGAATAAAACGTGAGCCCTCATCCCTTCCTTTGACGAGGCAGTGACAATTGTGAGATGTTGGAGTAATCGGAAGTTGGCATTGTCCCTCATTATATTCCATCTGCATCTGCTCCACTTTACTCTTTTAGCTCTTCTCTTCTGGACAAAGACGACAAATAAATGTCCTCAGCCCTCATTTACCAGGCAGAGCAAGTAATTAGCGTCATTCAACTCAAAAGCTTCATATTTTCATTACCAACCAGCAGCTTCGAGAACAGTGACATTCACATCTTTATAGCAGACGGGAGAAAGTATCTTTACATCAAAATGTCAGAGATATGGATGATTTTGCCATTTCCGGTCTTTTTGGCTTGTCTGTTCAGTGTGTTTTTAAATAGCTAATGTATTTTGTAATTAAATGAGACAGATAACCACACCCTGAACATTATGCGCCATATGCTCACAATAAACGTCAGAGCTTCATTCTCTACGCCAATCATCTTGTCTTCAATTTCTTATTCCTTTTCCTCCATAATTTAATTACTTAGCTCATCACGCCAAAATCAAGCAAGATATATTATATACACTTATATATAAGAAACTCTCTAAATAGTCTAAATAATATGATGTAAATAAGGTGGATGCCGTTTTATGTATGTAGCTCACGAAATTGAATTTGTAATTTACTTTGACTTCAATTTCAATTAGAAAGAAGGAAAACTCAATCAAATTCTCATCTTGGAGCTAGTCGCTTGCTGAATCTAAGAACATCAAATTTGAATTTAAGGCTTAGATAACACTCATCCATCAATATCACGCAACACATCTTCCAAAAAGAAGGCAACTGTCCATCACTTATGCAACACTTCACTATCCAAATTGAAAAATTCCAAAATTTACACATGAATATTTGAAGCTTTGCAGTCCAACATTCCACCGTACAAAGTTGTGGTTTTTAGTTATTTGTTATCATGTTGCATTGCATCACTTTTTGTCTCTGATGCAATGCAATGCAATGCAACTGATGGAAAATTTCTGGGAAAGTATCCGAGCAGAATACAAAGTAACAAGGAAGAGAAAGTCAAAACATGCAGGATTTTTGTGCGGAGAAAGAAAGGATCCTTTTTATGAGCACATTACTCTTGTTTATTCCATGAGTTGTAAATGGTTTTATGAATTTTTAAAGGTGGCTGTGTTTCATAATAAAACGTTTAATTTGGAGATCCACCCCCTTTAATCGCTGTCCATTATGAGCTAGATAGCGTTATGTATATAATATTATGTGATGTCCTTAACCACACAGCGTGAGCCCTCGTTAACAAAAGCAGTGTTGCACATTCCGCTTGTTTATTAGCCAATATATAAACATGAAACGATGGTTAATGGTTTGCGTATGGGAATAAATTTATTTTATATGCTAGAAGAGAAAGTACCCAAGTAAATCATATTCTAAAACATACATATATTTTAGGATGCAAAATAAAGGTTGGTTGGTATTTTGAGAAAGTGGTTTAAACTCAAACTTTTAAGGAATTTTATATTTTACGCAACGCCAACAAAGAGTTATTTAGCCATTCCATTCTTTTAAAAGTTTTCACCCTTTTGACCATTTTTCTCTGACTGACAACAAACCTTTTAAAATAACTTTCTCCATTGTTGATGATGCAATGCAATGCTGTAAATTTACGTTATACATTTTAATATCTGCCAGGAAAATGAGATTTTTCCACACCACCAACAGTGAAAATAATTTGCATTTATGTACTATGTAGAAGAAAAGCACAAATGTTGTTCTTTTAAATTCCCACCGGCACAGGGAAACCAAATAATTGTGTTTTTTCTCCGAATGTAAATAATCCAGGGAGTGTTATGAGCGAGGAATATTAAGATGTTACAATTCCGCATAGAAGATGAGGATGACGTTCCCCATCTGCATTTATGTTATGTTATCCTGGGAGAGTAGTGGCAGTTGCCGAGAATAACTTTCACCTTATGTTACTACACATGAGTCCAATATATGCAAAAGAGTTTTGCTTTCTCCCCACGTTTTGACTTTGTCTCCTTCACTGTTTACAAACTGAAAGTCATTTCCTGCTCAGGAAATTGTCGCAGTGGTTTACATGCTTGTATACATACATACAATATTTTACAGGGTGTGGCAGAAAAAATGTATTTAAAACAGTGCTTTCACTTTGGTCAGAGATTAGGTTTTGCAGGATGGGAGTGAAGTAAAAACGTGTAAGAGAGATCTATGTTGAGGTTGTAGTGAAAACTCATTGGGAAATCGGAGCACGATCTTCTGATTCTGAAGGAAAAGGATTTCTTTCCCTCTTGTCTCTTCTTCTTCTCCCTCTTTCATCTTTGTCTTAAGTTTACAACTCAAGTTTTTTAACTTACGCCAGCCCACGTTTTTTTAGAAAAGTCAAGAAACAAGGCGAATGCCAAAGAAAATTTAATTCACCTAAGCTAAAACTCTACGTATCAATTTAAACAAAGAACTAATTCATTAAAACGTTAAAAAATGTCTAGTCTAAGCTGTAAACAAATAAAGTTTTGAGAGAAAGTACTAGTTCACTTTCTTTTTTAAATATATTTTTCCTCCCCACAAAAAGAGTTTCCAGCCACAAAAGAATTCCATTACGAAGCTCCTTTGTTGTCTAAGCTAAGCCTTTTTCATGTCTGTATTGTTAAGAGAAAGTTTTTTGGGGAGTAAGCGTTTTTAGCTGAAATTGGATACAGTGAATGATTCCCCTGATTTATGCTTACATTGGCTGATTGATTGTTAAAATTGTACGTGGGAGGAATTGTCCCACTTTTTTGAATCTGACGGAAAGCAATCTTTTTCTATTATATTGATTGTTTATATGCTGTGGCAGGATTACAAAATGTTGTTGTTAGAAAAAGCTTTTCTTTTACTTTTTGGGAAAAGCGTACAGCTTCTCAATCTCTATCTGCCGTTGAGAGGAAGGATTCATTGTTAGAAGTTCACATGACTGATCAACCAAACAGAGCGTACTTAATAGTAGACATACTTACGTATACATGTGTGTCCATAAAAAGTTATATATTAAATTCATATGCACTTTTACATTTATAAAATGGGAATGCCACAAAGCTGGAAAAACAACCGAAAAAGATGAATTGGGTCGAAATTTACAATCAGAATTTTGCCTCCAGCTTTTGGCCAAACTTTTGCAATGCACAGTTCGTCACAAAATCAAACATGAGCTTGTTTTACTTGCGACGAACATTCATCCTTTCAATGTATTCATCCCTTGGCTTTGTTAAAGTTTGTTTTCCTTTCTCCTGATGACTTTTGGGATTTGGGCGATCTGCATAACTACATTGGTTGCCTCGTAATATCCCTTCTAAATGCAAATGTGTGCAACTGTACTTTGGCTTTATAGCCGGCGTTACATAACATCCACATCCAAAAGTTACTTTGTTGGCAAATCTGCAGAGAAAGTAAATTAGATTAAGATTAAATGTGGTAGGATGATGAAATGATTATGATGACAAGTATACAGGAAACCAATAACGTTTTGCAATTCGGGCACAAACTACGCAATTAGAAGTAATTTAAGAGTATCACTTGAGACAAATTGCCGTTAGTTTCATGAAAAAATGGGAAAGGGATAACCATTCGACTGCAAATTACAGATTTGGTGGGATTAACATTGTAAAATGAAAGAAAAATCCTGTGGCTTGGTTTGTGGAATGATGCCATTTAACCAATTGACATGCAAAACGAGATAAATTTCACAGTTTATATAACTTGTGTGTTGCTTCAGCTAAAAGTAAATTCGCTCATTTGGGAATTCGTTTCCCTTCCTTTATGTGTTTGCTCTGCTAATGATGTGAGTTGAGTTGCCAATTTAATTGAGTTCATTTCTGATGATTTCAACCGAATTCATCAGGGATTTGCAGTCAGTTTTGGGGAAATATTTCATTCGAGGGGCAAAGAGATTTGGATTTATATGAAGGATGGTGATTACAAGTCGAATAATAAAATAAATACTCTAAATGAACTTGGAGAAAGTTGTAAACATCTTTTTATTGTTGAATTGAGGTTAATTTCAAATTTGACAGTAATTGCAGGCAACACATTTGCTATGTTAATGTCATTTCTAACAACAGCCAATTCAATGCGGGTTGGATAAAAGATGAAGACAAAGTGTCATCCTCTCAATCCGTCTGTTCCTTAGTCTTTGAACACAATTTGGCACATTTGTCACGGGCTAGCAGCCTTCTCTTTCTCCACTTTCTCCACTTTCTTAAAGATGAGATGATCCAAATCCTACTCAAACAAAAAATCTTACAAAAAACTTGAAATGTTTGACGATTTCCTCTTTTCCTTCTACTTACGTCCACGAAAAGAAAAAAAAATCAAGTGGTTTGGCAGGCGAGAGTCCACTTTTCTCCAGAGCCCATCATTTTCCTAACGCCTCACGCCTTCCTAATACTGATGAAGAGAAAATAGAGAAAGTCCGAGCTCTTTCGCTTGATTGAGTTATGAAGCCAATATCTCCTTTCCTTCAAATTTATTGCTTCGTGTCTTATCAACGGCCAAACAGCGAGCAAAAGGTGATATTGACTTGGCTTTGTTGTTGACAGCTCCTTTTATTTGAAAGGACACAAAGGGTTAACTGAGCCCTTTATCGGATTACAACCAACAATTTGCAGTTTTGCTTTTTATTAATGTTTGCCAACCATATTCAGCATCAGCATTAAATTGCTTCTTATTTTGGTGACAAAAATAGATTTTTTCCCTGTATTTTGTACATTAGATTCTTAGATATTTTTCTCACGTCCAGCTCACGCTGATCATTTTTTTTTCGTTCGCGACCAAAGATGGGATTTGGCTTTGGCTTAGGTAATTTAATCATCGTATTCATTGGTTCTTATTACTTTTGTGGTTTGGAGGAATTTGCTCTTTTGTCATGTCTCCGACTTTTGTCTTATTTAGGCCTAATCCCATTAAGGATTATATACCTAGGGATGGGATTCCAAGTTTTTTTTCGATTTCCAGGGACAAACTTTATTTATGAAGAGAAGAAGTGTAATTAGTGATAAATGTGAACCGGGTTTATTGGATTAGGAGCGTGAAATGAGAATCATGAAATTAATGTTTTCTTTTGTTGCAGGTACAGCCTCCATCCCAACGGGTCACTAAGCATAAGGAATGTTCGGGGTGAAGACGAAGGGATTTACAAATGTGCTGGGACTTTCAACGCCAACTCACACCCTGAACAAGAGCCACAGATTTATTCAGCCTCTCTCAGACTTGCATGTAAGTTTTTTAAAAGTATACCTATGTATCTAAATAATTCAAGAATCAACTAAAAGCTTTTGTCTCAAAAATGAAGTTATACTTATATTACAATGGATCAATTTATTTTTTTCCAATATGCGCAGATCTAGATCAATTGACAGCTTCGTCAATTGACCCCCCGCCATCCGTCCCAGGGAACGTGTTGGCCGTGGCTGAGGGCACTGTTGCTGAGTTTTACTGTGAGAGTCCTCAGGCTCTGCCCCCGCCTCGATTGTGGTGGGAAGGACCTCGGGGGACTCCAATTCCCTCAGAATCATCTTCCCTTCTCATACTTCCAAACGTAAAATTGGAGCTGGCCGGAAATTATAGTTGTGTTGCTGAAAATCTTGAAGGCATCACAAGAGCAGAGTTTCAACTGATTGTGACATGTGAGTGAAAGTAAATGCATGTCAAAAATGGGGAAAGTGAAATCTTGGCTTAAGCTTCCCTTTATTGTCCTTTTCCCCAAGTATGAGGGTTGGATAATATAGTTGGCCAATTTTTCCCTTCAGTTAGCCATTAAGTATGATTTTCTCCAACGGCCGAACCCATATCTTTTATTTCCTTCCGTATCAGATGCAGAAGAAAGTAACTGCCCATCCTATCAAATGCAGGAGGGACAAATGCAAGTCCATCCGTTGATTTTCCTCATTCGATTTCCTGTTTCGAAAAGTTACAAATCCTCATAAAAACCTTAAGCAACGGGATTTATGGAGCATCTCTTTATTTGATGCACTCAGAAGTGAAAGATGCATCCCAAAGATTTCATTTTACTTTCCCTGCCCATTAAACCAAAGCATTGCAATTGCATATGATGCAGGGGGAATGATGCAGGCATAAAAATAAATTATTTTATTTATCTCTCAGCCCCACCCACAATATTTGGCCACCCATTGAGTACAATTGCGGCCGAGGGAGAAACTGCTGCCTTCAACTGTCAATTCAGAGGGGCAGAATTTCCCCTGAGCAATGTCCTTTGGAAGAAAAACGGAGTTCCAATCTTCAACAGCGGCTCTTTAAAACAAGCTTCGATGCCGATGAGTTTCAATGACCACAACTCAAAGCCGCAATTCCCTCCTCGCCTCACTTCATTTTCTGAGAACGGGACGTTGAAAATTGACTCTGTTGAGATGGCTGATGCGGGGGATTACAGTTGTGAGATTATCACAAAAGGACATCCGCCAGCACAGTCACGAACTGCACAGCTATTTGTGACGGGTAGGAATTTTTCTCAATTTTTTTTCAGTCACTCACCTTCAAGTAAAATATTTCAGAAACACTCAAATTCAGCCAAAAGCCAATTGACCGAAAGCTTGAACTGGGATCAAATTCAAAGCTGCATTGTCGAGCTGTTGGGGATCCACAGCCTGTGATTAAATGGGTTAAGGTATAAGCTTTAAATTGTTTGTCAGACAAATCCTTTGATAAATGATGGCTCAAAAGATGATAAATTGTATCTGTTTTCCCTAATTGTTATAGGATGGGCAACCCCTCTCTGTGTGGCCGGAGCATGTGACAGATCAAAATGGGATTTTACATTTTTCCTCAGTTCGTGCCAAGGACAAGGGTCGATATACCTGCGTGGCGACAAACAGTCAAGGGATTATTAATGCCACAATTACAGTGGATGTTGTGGGTATGTAATTATTCTAATGAAGCTTTCACCACATTAGTCCGGAATAACAAGCCCAAATTATTATTGGGTTGGGAATTTAAATCATGCATGGGTTGTACATAGTTATAGTTATTAATATGGGATGTCGTTCTCATTAATTACAAGCTACATAAATGATTTACATCCACTGCCTTTTCCAGTTGTGGGTGATGTGTAATTTTGTAAATTAGATTTATTACGGGAGAGAAGTGAAAATGGGTGGCTTGGGATTGTTATTTGTTGGACGAAAAGTGTATAAAGGGTGAAAGCATGCATGCAAATATATTATCTCACCACCTGGTATTTTGGGTTCACAGTTTCGCCAAAATTTTCTCTTCTGCCACAAAACCCGACGGAAGGTTTGGAAGGGGAATTTGTTATGATTCATTGCCAAGCATATGGAGATCCCATGCCCACAATTCAGTGGGATAAAAACAACGTCATCAACGGTTTCGATCGAAAAAGGTAGCAAAGATTATGCAAGCCACTGTGTTCAATTTTATATTCTCTCTTTTTTTTAATTTCAGATTTCACGTGATGGCAAATGGATCTTTGCTTGTAGCCCAAGTATTAAAATCAGATCAAGCGATTTACGGTTGTATTGCAGGCAACTCTGCGGGATTTAGGAGAGAAGAAGTTCGTCTCATTGTTAAAAGTAGGTTCTCTTTGCCTCATTAGCCAATAAACTTTTGCAAAATCTGCGGAGAAAGTCCTAATTGCATGGGCTATGAACTACCATAAATCACGCATTTACACAACTGTGTCACAAACAAACTTTTGCCAACTTTCTCTCATAGAAAAGATTTATGTCCTCAGGTAATGATCATTTCTACTCCGAGTCACTGGACGATGACGAGGACGGTGTGATGACGCGGACGATTTCCATAACCCTCAGTGTTGCAGCGGGATACATGTTTCTCGTGGTGGGTCTCATGGTTTGGTGCAGATACAGGCAGTTGAGGAGAAAGCAGGCTTACCTCGAAGAAAGTAACAACCCAAGCTAGTTATATAATATCTTATACTTTTGACACGTTTTGTATACAGTTCGCAAAGAAAGTGGCGGAGATGCGGAGCTGAAAGATGGGATGAACAATGGAGTTGTAACCAACATTCTTATTCCTAATGGACATGCTGCAAAAGCAGAGAGTTGTAGGTGAGGACAACTGAGGAAGCCCTTGTTCAACCAAATAACTTAAATTCATCCGTAACCTAAAATTTTACAGGGAAAGTGTGAAAAGCGAAGGAGGGAAATCGTCTCATAGTTCCACAGTGGGAAAGACGGCATCCGTCACTGCCTCAATTACATCTCACAGATCTGCATATTCCTCAAGATCAGGGGCGAGTGGCCTGGACAAAATCTCGTTTCCGAGACAAGATCTGCAATTTGTTATGCTCTTGGGTAAGTTGATGCTATTGATTTTGTGAATGACAATGAAATATTCTTATTTATGCTGATTTTAAATTCTAAGGACATGGAGATTTTGGTGAAGTGTTCCTAGCCAAAGGGAAGGGACTGGAGGGAGAGGGAGAAAGTTTGGTGATGGTGAAAGCCCTCCAGACCCGAGAGGAGACTGCACTACTAGAGTACAAAAGAGAGATTGACATGTATCATAAACTAGCCCATGAAAATGTGACCAAATTAGTGAGACTCTGCAGGGAGATGGATCCCCATTATATGATTATGGAGTATAGCGATTGGGTACTGAATAAACTTTATAGCTTAATTATCAAAGATTTAGTAAGCATCTTATATTTAAATTTCAGGGAGATCTTAAACAATTCCTGTTGGCTACGAGAGGTGACTGTGTCCGAACACTTCCCGTTCCAAAACCACCACCATTGACAATTATTCAGATTTTGCAAGTGATCTCACAGGTTTGTGTTTGTTGATGTCTAACAATTTGTTAACTGATTTGCATTAAACAATTTTATTATTATAAAAATAAAGGTGGCTCTTGGAATGGAACACATTTCCAATAATCGCTTTCTCCATAAGGACCTCGCAACTCGCAACTGTTTAATATCATCCGGTCTAAGAATCAAAATCTCAAATCCTAACCTGTCCAAAGATACCTACTCTTCTGAATACTTCAGGTTTAGGAATCAGGTAAAAAGAGAAAGCACAAGTCTCAAAAATAAGAAAAGCTTTTAACTTGCGCACATTCACTTTCTCCAGTTGATCCCCATCCGGTGGCATTCTCATGAAGCAGTGTTTGAAGACGATTACTCAACAAAGTCGGACGTTTGGTCCTTTTCCGTTCTGATCTGGGAAGTGCTACACCAGGCGGCGATTCCCTTTCAAAATCTGAACAATGACCAAGTTCTATCATGTTTGGAAAAGAAGGATGAGAAACTTTGGAAAGAACTGATGGAAATTGCGCTGCCTAAAATACCAATTGGTTTTAAAAATTTGATGGTCAATTGTTTGGACCACTGTCCAAAAAATAGGCCTAGTTTTAGCACAATCGTCATCCAACTCTCAGAGTTAATTAGGGATCTTAAATAACATGAGGCCCCCTGTCCCCCATTAATTGGGGGACAGAGGAACAGTGTTTTGATGCTAAAATCTAATTCTGCCTCCAGTAATTTACATACTTATATTTTGTAGTTTAAGAATCCGAAAATCAATGTACAAATTTTAATCTGTCTCTGTCCATGTGCATATGCGGTATGAATGAATGAATGAATGTGCAAATTTCTATTTAGACGAAAATCTTATGGAGAAAGACTTATTTTCTGACAATATTCAAATCGAGAAATTAAGCTTAAAAATAAATGTAAGCTTTATAAATTAAATGTTTATATAAATGTGATACTTTTATGATTTTTTATCAGTTTTTTGAAACTTTATATAGTGAGTAGAATTTATTATTATCGTGTCGTGAATATTTTATGGTAATTTTTATTTTATTTTAGTGAATTTTATAGTGTACTGTATTGTTTTATAAAATAAGCTTAGGTTAAGGACTACATTTAGAAGCATTTAAACGAAAGCAGCTAAACAAAAGACTCACTACTTATGTAATGTAAATGCCTAGCGTAGAATGCTGGCCTAATGTAAAATATGCAGTATTTAATTAATAAGTACAGTATTTAAGACCAAGGTACAAACTCTTGGAGTTTTACCTTCATCACTTCCCATCTATGCAATTAGAAAACGGGATTAATTAAATCTTAATTAAGATTAATTATCTTAAAATAGGTAGCTATAAAACTAGTCTAATAAATAAGCAACCTTCTAATTAAACACCTTGTCCTATGCTTCCAGTTACAAATTAGATTTTAATTAACTAATAGCTTTAAAAAACTAATCTAGTCTAAATATTAAGTATATTATATATATTTAATTTTATTTAGATTTTACGGATGATCCATCGGATCACAGCAAAAGTATCCAAATGGCCTAAATAGTTAGTGTGCAACTGTAAAATACTGTTGCGTTGCAAATCAATGTAACGTAAACCATCTTTGAAAAACTATGCAAAACTGTACATAAAACGATCATAATGTAAAAGTAGAATGTTAGCGTATTGATGTAAGATTATTGTTGTCGTCTTTCATTTAATTTTTTGTTATTCGTTAGTCTACGTTTTAGGAGATTCTATGAAATTGTTAAAGTCTGTGTAACTGTCTTTATGTAACTTTAAAAAAATACTTATTGAATGTTCCAAAGTAAAAAGAAGCCATACAGCTTTCACTTGCTATGAAACATCCGTAAGTAATTTTTTGTGTGTTCTAAAAATAAATGTGTAGCAAAAGTTATTAAACTCGTTTATTCAACAATTAATGTTTGGGTCCTACTGACTCGTCTACTTTGGGTGCAAAAGGGAATTCGTGATGAGCTCTGAAAGTTTCACCAAGAAAAGAATAATCAAAAGTTCGCTCGAATTTTCCCTTGTCCAACGAATCTAGTTCTCTCATTTCGTTTGGGATTAAAAAGAAATTAAAGAGATCAAAATTTTCCTTTAGTCTTTCAACTCTACAACTTTTCGGGATGACTGTAATTCCTTTTTGGATGGCATGTCGAAGTAAAATCTGGGCTGGCGTTTTTCCACATTTCTCAGCCAAACAAGAAACGACTGGATCTTGATACAGAGCTTCAACTTTACAGTTTGGCTTACTAAATAAAAATTCCTCTCGGCTTGGAGACCCTGTTTATTTAGGACAATGACAAATTATCTCAATATTTATTTAAAAAAAATTAAAAATATTTACCTAGAGGACAAAATGCAGTGACTGAAATTCCATGCTCTCTGCAAAATGCTCTAATCTCTCTCTGTTGAAAATAGCCATGAACTTCAATCTGTAAATTGGCTGGTTTGATAAATGCAGTTTGTAATAATTTCTCCAATTGTTCTTGATTGAAATTGGAAACTCCGATATTTCTTACTAATCCTTCCTCCACAAGTTTCTCCATCTCGCTCCAAATGGAGGTGAGATCAGTGCCACAATCTGTTGCAATGCTTCCATCAAGATTTCGGGTGAAAATGTTTTCATCAGACGAATATTTAATTCCCACGGGAAGTTGGATGAGGTACAGATCGAGATAAGAAAGGCTTAAATTGTCCAGGGAAAGTTGGCAAAAGCATTTCACTTTTGAGGGCTGCATTCCGTTTGGAGGAAGCTGTTTAATACAACTTATTTTTTTACAAAATAAATTTAATTTTTGATACTTTTACTTTTGAAGTTATGAAAAGCTCTCCCCGTTTTATCTTCCTGCTTTCCAGCCATTCCCTCACAACTTTGCCAATTGATTGTTCGTTATCATGAAGAAAAGCTGTGTCCACGTGTCTGTAGCCGACACTGAAAGCTTCGTCTAAAGCGGTTTCAAGTTCGTCTCCAACTAAATCCCATGTTCCGAGGCCAACAATGGGCATTCGATCACCAGTTGGAAGAGTTACATATTCTTTTGTGGCTACCATTGAAGAATACATTGCTAAATGTCAAATGTTTGGAGAAAACTGAAGAAAGGAAAGCAGGTGAAAATTGAGCTGGTGAAAGTCGTTGCGTGATTCCAGAGGAAACTCGGAAAGTGATCGATGGTATGCATCACAAAGCCATTACATCTCATAGATAATTAATTGAGGAGCGGAAAGTTAATTGCTAAACAATAATAATACTGGCTATCAGTTTGCCATTTCTTTCTTTGCTTTTTGACTGACTTTTTTGCCATCTTTGGGTATTTAGGCATATGAGTTCTCGTTTCCAATCGATCATAACATCAAAATGTCAGTAATGCAAAAATAAGTATATCATTCAATCAAATGATGGATCTTGATGGATTGTTGTAATAAATGCTTAGCATAACTTATTACCCCATTTTATTCCTATCTTTTTCACGTAACAATTTTAATTATCAATTTGTATCAAGCCGTATATTCATCTTTATCACTGTAATCACGATCCTCTGCGTCCACCTCCTCTGTTGAGGCCTGGGAACAATAATATACATATATTGTTTTAATCCAGATTATTAATCGAGTAATTCGAGTACATATGTACTTCAATCCAGGTCTAATAAATTTCACAAATAAAAATTTAAAACCCCGAAACATACAGCATAAAATTGACCAAGAATTATTTCTTGCATCCGATGGAAGAGTCCTGCGAATCCGGTTGTTTGGGTCAACTATTGGAAAAGCTTCTCGTGTCTCCATATTTTGGTTAAAATTGTTATTAAACGTTTCTGGTAATTCACTGGGTCTTTGGGGCGATTGCGAATTGATTACAGATTTCTGTTTTGCTTTAACCCGTTCAATTTCTTTCTTAAGAAATTCGATTAAACTGAAATTTGTCGATTCATTATGGTGGTTTAGACTGTCAAGTTCTCTTTTAAACTTCAAAATTAATTTGAACATTAGACCAACAGTACAATCGGCGCAAGTTGTTGGCGTTGTTGCCAGCTCCGACAAAGCATTTAATCTTTCAGTTAATCCGACATCTCCAAAAGTATAGAGCTCCAAACTCATATTGGATACAGAAGCAGCCATCCATTGAATAATACACTTCAGTTCTGGATCTCCATTGAATACCCCACAGCCCCATTTCCCTGAAGCCACTGCATTCATTGGCGGGATTTTTGAATTTTGGTTTGACATGAATCCAACCAAGCATTTATTAAGTTCCCGCAATACGTATGCCTTTGTAAACTGCTGCCTTCGTGAGTTTCTGTATTTACATATGTATTAACTCGTGTTAATCAAAATATACTGACATTCATAGATGCATACCGTGAAAATTGAAATGCATCCAATGCAACCAATTGATATGTTTCATCAGTTACTTGTTCAGGCAAAAGCTCCATATATTTAAAGGAGGAACCATAACCTTGATAGCCACTAAATTGCTTAAATCCATCAATTAATAAAGCTTCATGATCTTCCAAGCATTCTGTGAAAAGTTGAGAGACTATTAGTTCGGGGCAGATTGAAAATCTTATTTCTTCCTGAGCTGATCCATTGCCAAGTGTTCCCCCTCCTTGAAAATAACAGATTTATCGAACTTTTGTTAAAAAAGATTTAAAAAAGAATGGACTAAACTAACCAACATGTTTATTTGCAAAATCAACTTGAAGTTTCATCTTTCCCTCTTCTATTGCTCCCTTGTCGAATGCCAGCATATTTTTTAATTTTACATCCGAATGTTTCCAACTAATATGATCTTTCCTTTGCAACACTCTTCGTTCGTATGTAATAAGTCTTGAATGGTTGTGCTCATTATCAATGGCAGGACACGCTTTGCTAAAGTAGTTCATGAGACATTTAAGTTTCTCTATTTTTGCCGCCCTTGCCCTTCCACGCCAAGAATTTGGGTTGGCCACGTTCAATGTATCATCATAAAGTCTATCAGGAAATATAGTCGTCAAAATAAAATGTGGTTCAATTTTCAACTTTTATCTTACTCGTTAAAGTTAATCCGCGGTGAAAAATAATTTTCACTTGGTTTCTTTTTCGGAAAAGTGCAGAAAAATGCATTTGCCAACAAACAGGTCGCTTGATTTGCACTAATTTGAACAAAATCCTGAAAGTTTTGTCTTAAAATGTTGATTGGCTGCGGAAACAATTCATCTAGTTTTAGTGCTGTCGATGCGATATTTGTTATCAGTTGTCTCAGAAAGAATTTTTGATTAGTTTGCAGTAGTTCTTCAAACAGATCTTCCAAAGTGTTGAAATTTCCTTTCTGCAATTTTGGATTGTACGTAATAATACATTTTTGAACCCGAAAAAAGATTCCTTGTTCTTCATCTTCATCTACTATGTGAAAAAAACAATGAAAAAAATATCTCCTAATTTTATGACATATTCACTGTACTTTTGATGTTTTGGAGTTGTTCAATCAGATTTATAAGTTGTTCCTGGATAACTTCATATCTCGCTCTTTCCAGTTTTTTGCCATTTTGAACCAAAATGATTTTGTTGTCTTTATCGTGTGGCATGAAAACAAACATGTTTGAACTTTTTAAACTCATTTTTAATATTACTAAAAATTTAGTATTAAAATACAGCAGCAATATGTTAATTTTAATTTTAAACAAAAACGTAACAATGATTTTAATTTTGCAAACCGGTTATCTTTTATGCATTGCTGGCTTATCAACAGATAAATAAAAATAGCACTTCAAATTCAAGGTGAGCGGATCCCAGATTAACGTTTTTGTTTTCATTTCCTCTCAAGTTGTTCAATCGTCTTTAGTTAAAGTTATAATTCTCGTTAAATCTTTTGGTATTAAAATGTGGGGTAGAACAAGAAAGCAAAGATTTGAAGAATTTGAAGAAGCGGATGAGGTATTTTATTGGAACCTGAAATATTTTTGAAATGCCTCAAATTTTCATTGTCTATTTTTTTAAATAGGCTGGATCTAGTAAAAGTGGGCAAAGGAGCTATGACATAATTGCAGCTCACTGTTCTTGTTCAGCGGCGAATTTAGAAAGCTATGCAAAAATTCGAAGATTGAAGCAAAGCTGCAAAATGTTTGGACACATTGAAAACTATGCACAAAAAAGTTGTGGCACAACGACTCTAAAGATCAACCGAATTTATAAAATTAGCAGGAAAAGTAATAAATACAAATATGTAATAAAAAAATACAACAAACTATTTAAATTTTAGATGAGAGACGCCCTTTCACGGATAAATACCGCATGTTGTTGTGGCACGGTACAAAACCCAATTTTGTACCTGGAATTATTCAAACTGGTTTCAGACCTGGGTCTGGGGGGATGTTTGGCGGGGGTATTTATCTTGCAGGTAGGTATCAGTTCTATTACGCCATCTGAGAATTTAAGAAATTTGTTATTTTAAGACAAACTTTAATTTCTACCAAAATCAGTGAAACTTTAAATTTAACGAGAAATGATTTTTTCTTAAATTCTTAAATTTTTTCACAGATAGAATGGGGAAAAGTTTGGGTTATACAGGAAAAGCTGCCGGAAATGTGGGATTTTTATTCATAGCAGAAATTAATATGGGAAAAGTTGCTTATAAAATTTCACCTATTTCGATTTCTATAATAATTTTTATTAGGTTTACAAAGCTCATCATTTTCACAGTGACTACAAAAAAGCTCCCGCTGGGTTTGATGTCGTGAAAGGCTACGGAAGTGAAATTCCAGCGTGGCGCCAAAACGTTGACTACTATGGCGCTATCCTTCCTTGTGGAGACACCGTTAAAAATACAAGATTTCAGCAATACGACATGACATACAGCGAATACATTGTGTATGACCCCAATAGGGTCATCATCAGATTTTTGGTAGAATGTACTTGGTGACTAATAAACGTTCATGGAGTTTCAGTGTACCAACATTTCTTATGCAATACACAAATATGTAATAATCACTTGTCCGAAACCTTGAACAATGACAAACTGATATTCCACTTGAACGTTGCATGCAAAATTAATCCAGTGCTAAATTTATAAATGACAAATCTCGTGATTATTCTCATATCTCCCTCATGTGTGTTTGTAATTTATTTATCACAAACCAAAAACGACCGTTTATAATTCGATCTTTGATATTATTTTAAATTAAGCATGGAATCTAACAAAGAAGAAGACCCATCTAAACAAACGACAAAATTGTACGACAAAATTGTCTTGTTTAGCGGTGCTAAAAAAGGTGAAAGTGACGAAGATAATGCATCAGCAGAAATCAAGGAGAGCTTTCATTTGGAAGGTAAAAGTTAATGCTATTAATGCATCATAAATATTTCTGTATTATATTCTGTATTACTGTGTGTATTGATTTTATATTTTGACATTTAAATAATATAATAATTTGTATTTCTCAGAACCGAAACAGGGCATAAGCAAAGCTTCTAGCGTCGAGAATTTAATTGAAATATCAACCAAGCCTGGCAAGCTTGTAAGCGTATTCCTGAACAATCCACGCCCGACTACTGAATTTCAATCAACAAACTACAATGAGAAGATTTCCAAAGAAGATGAAGAAAAAACAGGACAAGAGGACAAAGAAGACGAAGTACAGTATATATCCGAAGATGAAGATATGGATTGGCTTTCCCCTTCCACATCAAATGCTCAATCCGTACCAAAGAAAAGTGGCCTCGCAAACAATTCAACAACAAATTTGGAAAACAATCATTGGTCATCTTCTTCATTGGATGCTGTAAAAGGGGCCAAAGGGTCACCCAACCTTAGTCCTTCCCCTAAAAAAGCGGCAGCAAAATTTTCATTTCCTACAGCCCAACCTGACATTGATATATCTCCTTTGGGACCATTTGAACTGGAAAATCCAAATTCTGATTCTGCCAAGATGATCCATTTGTATGTAAAAAATAGCTTTACAATTAACGCAACGTCAATGAGCGTCAAAATACACGATATTTTTAAAAAACAAGGGTTTTTCGAAAAAATATCCAGCAGCAAAGTAACTCAGAAGCCAAAATCATTTAAAACTGGAAATTTGAAAATGCTGCTGTGGTGCAAAACTAGCCCTGACACTATCAGAAGGTTGGCTGGTTCTAGAAATTCTTGCATGGCTTTTTATGACAGACTTTGTCGAGCTCTTCCAATGCCGGTAATGGAAATTAAAGATCACTGGCGAAGTAGAATTCTTCTATGTAAGGTTGACCTTGGCAACGTTCATAAATCTCGTCAAGGATACGCTAAATGGCATGGCGACTTTTCCCCTCCCTATGGCTTCAATTCCGTTAAAGGTTGTGGGAAATTTCGTCCGAATTGGGACAAAAATCGCAATTACAAAGACATGATTGTACCCTGCGGAGAAACGGTACCTGACAATCGTCATCCTAACTACGATTTGGAATTCAATGAGTATCTTGTATTTCACGCGTCCAATATAAAGGTTAAGTTTGCGGTCGATATTGAAATTTTTAAGAAGAAATAAATTGCATACATTAAAACAACATTCAATTTATTTAACATTTTTGTGCATTAAATTTTACAATGACCAAGTATTTGACTTTAATTCTTTCTGGTTCGTAAGAAATGTATTCGTTGAATTTAACCGTGAATGTTGGGAATCGATTACTTTTGGTAGTTTTTCCCAAAGGTAGAACGGAACCATCAATTTCATTGTTTTCGTTCCAATCAGGAATATTTTCACCGCAACATTTCACCGAGTTAAAACCAGAAGGCGCGGATGAAAATTCGTTATGGGGATTCTTTGCTTTGAACATTTTTCCTAATTTTACGTCGCATAGGAACATGTAACCAATTTTCCCAGGAGATGTTCCATCACAATATTGTGCGCTTTTGGAAGCTCTATCTGCGAAATAACAACCAACGCCAAACATTTGTTTTTTATCGGGGGGCTTAGTGAAACCATTGCTAAGGATTGAGGGTACAAACTGCTTTTGGGTACCGTGCCAAAGAATCATGCGAAAGTCAGATCGCTTAGAGTGCTTTTGCTCATGCTGAAATTCAAAGTCGTTGTTCCTGACAAGTCTAATAATATTAACCACCTCGATGCCAAAACCATGCTCTTGACTATTTTTAACGTAAAGTAGAATGTTGGCGTAATTTTCGTTTGATTTATCAAGTATTTCAGCCTTATATAGATATTTTCGGAGATCGCGTTTTGAAAATCCTGTAGCCTCGCTCAACAAAGTAAGCGCAGCTTCTTGATGTAGCTCAGGTCCTTGGACTCGTCTTGGCCTTGTAATCTAAAATATTTATCAATGCATGTGGACCATATTCAAGTTTTTTTTCGAGTTTATTTTGATACCCTTCTTGGCCCATCCGCTTGATCCTCTAATCCTAATCCATCAAATTGTTCTTCAAGGTCGCTTTCACTTTCTTTATCGGAAACTTCATTTCCTTTACCAAACCTACGAAAGAAATCCATGCTAAATGATGTAGATGAACAACTATACCAATTCTTCCTATTGATGTTGAATTATAAGTGCAAGCATTAATATTCTACCCTCCTGAAATGAAGTGGCTCAAGATAATAGTTTATCATTTTTTTACCATAAACGATTCTCTAAACCCGTATGATATCATCGCAAAAATCCCATTCAGTTATTAGCATTTTGTTGTGAGGAATAATACAAAACAGTATTGGCAAATAAACTTTTTCTCAATGAAAATAAATAATTTACATTGATAGACGTTGGCAGTTACTAAATTCGGTTAGATCTAACAATAATATGTTACTGATTTTGTGTAAAATGTGTATATTGTATTTTTTTCATAAAGGTTTTATGACATTAAATTAAGGTAAAATAAGATGGCCAAGGAACCTTGTGGCTCCGTATATCCATTATTGGCAGGAGGAGCTGAAGCTAAAGAGAGAAAGAATCAACAATCGGCTCATACTCCAATTTTTGAAACAACGACGACAACAAAAACTATCATAGTTTCAGAAATAGTAGGTCCATATTACAAGTTTTGAAGAAAATAAGATGCATACATTAAATATATTATTTTTTAAACAGGCCAAAAAATTTGATACTGCGGCAAATTACCGACCAACAAGTAATCTGAACAATGAGCAATCATCTATAAAAACTATATCCGGTGAAAGTGGCTTCGCATCAACACCTTCTGTCGAGCTTCACAAACTACTAAAAAGTACAGTCAACGTCCATGTTTTATTTAAACTGAATGATATGCAAAGCGTTGGTCCTCTTACTCAACAAACAATCCCACACAACAGCCTCTATACTAAAGGGGATGATAAAAAATTGGTAAAGCTACCCCATGATTCAAGCAATACAAAAATTAAGGTTGTACAAAGGGAAAAGTCACAGATAAAAAAATGGGAAATTGTCACTATTGAGTTGGCTTCTGTGAACAGTTTACTTAATTCTGAAAAAAGTCTTGGTATGTGTGAATTATTTAACTTACATATTTGAAATTAATTTAAAATCATTCATATTTGAATTTGTAGGTTTAATATTGAAAGAAGCAATCAAGAAATATAATTCTAAAGTGGAATCATTTTCTTTTACATTGCTCAACAATGATGGAATTGCAAATACTTTACGCCATGTGCTTCCATTTGTTATCAAAGCAGCTTGCGAAATGCCTGAACTTTTTCCAAAGGGGGTACCAATTCTAGCGCAATCTTTTCATAAAACATTATTTTTGAGACAAAACCAAATTGCTAGTATATTGACAAATGCTTTCTTCTGTACTTTTCCAAAAAGGAGCGAAGACCTCCCAGATATTAACTTTCAGGAGTAAATTTAAGCAATGTACAACGACTTAACTAATTCAATTAAAAATTGATTAATTTGCAGATTGTTTGGGGCAAGCAACTCTTCAGAAGCTGCAGTCAAAATCGAAAAGCTTAAGTGCATATTGCATTACTTTAAGCGATTACGTGATATGCAAAGTGAGGGAAATGTAGTATCTTTCGAAAGACGAGTCCTCAAAAATCCCCCCTTTTGGGAATATTCAAAAGAACGCATGTCTGAAGTAAAAGTAAAGGTCAATGGAAGTATTGAAAATGCGCATGGCTGCCTCCAGGTTGATTTTGCCAACCGGTTTGTGGGTATGCTTTCTTTTTGGCTTAATCACATTGTAATTGAGCTTAATTTTAAAATATATCATCTTAAATTTTCATAGGTGGTGGAATTTTGGGGAGGGGGGCGGTAATGGAAGAAATTAGGTTTTGCATCTGCCCCGAACTAATTGCTGCTCGACTTTTCACAGAGAAATTGGAGAAAGATGAAGTTTTAATTGTTACTGGCTGCGAACAGTTTACTACATATTCAGGTTATGGGGATAATTTCAAGTGCAGCGGAGATTTCAAAGATGTCCAACCTTTGGACAAATTTGGAAGGAAACAAACGCAAATAGTTGCAATGGATGCTTACCATTTCAGAGAGTAAAAACAAAAACCTACAAGCATTTATAACTCATATTTTACGTATTTATCTGTACCAGGGGAGAGAGCTACAAACAGTTTAGTAGCAATTTAGTGGATCGGGAGCTGAATAAATGTTATTGTGCTTTCCAACCAAATGGCCACCACGAAAGTACCAAACCTATTGCGACAGGAAATTGGGGATGTGGAATATTTAATGGGGACACCCAGTTAAAATTTATCATTCAATGGATGGCTGCATCACAAGCAAAACAGAGGAAAATTGTGTACTTTACATCAGGCATTGAACAACAATCAGAGATAATTGAAGTTATTAAGCACTTGGAGCGCAGCCACATTAGTGTTGGACTTTTGTACAGGGCAATTTCACGTTACAACCGAACGGTTGTAGATAATAGAGGACACAAGACATTGTTCAGATATTTACTGACTCAAGATAAGTTCTGGTAAATTAATATTCAAATGCACAAATTAAATAAAATGTATAAATGCATATATTATTTATTTATTTGACGTTTGATTGATTGAGAACATTAAAATCCATATTACGTACGGCTTATTGTTTACAGCGGATGATTCATATGATAATAAAACGTTTTTGCATAAAACAACACTTGAAAATATCCATCAAATTCCTTGTGTATCATACACAGTGTATGATATGCATATCTCTCAGCGTCATATTTTTGTTCATCAAATTCATCAAGTGGCTTCTTTAGGTGCATTATTTATTGATCCCAAAGGTCATCCAAAGCTTGAAAGTAAAATTAACTAAACTATTAATTTGTTTCACAACGAGCAATTGCATTAATGTTGGAGTAAAATGGAAAATTTAAACAACGGATGGCAAACTTATCCGGAAGAAGATGTAAGTATTTTATAACTTTTATTAAGTTATTTGAGAGGATTCGTGTCAATACATAATGTGTACTTTTTTTGCCAACAAGCAAGCTACCGAAGAACATTTGAATAGCCAAACAGGGAACTTGGAAAAATCCCCCATTGGTACATATTGTTGAAATTGTCATTTATTTTAAGTGGTTAAACCTTGTTGCACATTTGATTTGTCTATAGTAATTAAAGAAGTGACAACGACCAGGACGATTACGATTGACAATGAGGCCGATCTTAGCGATTCAGCAATTACTGAATTGATAAAACAATTACAAGAACAACAACTTGCTACATCTTCTGCTGGGGTAAAATACATAAATAGTATATTCCCAATTTCTTAAATGTATTGTATATATTACAATTTCCTGTATAGGTTGGCGAAAATGCATCATACTATCTTTCGGAAGATGACGAAAGTAAACCCGGGACTCATAAAAAGAAGACCAAGTCCTCACCACGCAATCCTGGTTGGTCTGGAAGTTCCAAACAATTGACTCACGGACCAGCTTCCCATCCCAATGACAAACCCGACACGTCGTCCGCCTCTTTTAATACGATCCTTAATATTTTAGGTTCATTCAAAGAATTAGACCCTACCCTCGATGTTTCAAAAATGATCAAGCTGTATGCTAAAAACAGTGCTATGCCAAAACCAAAAGCTCCAAAATTAAAAGTGAAGATTCACAGGATTTTGAAGAAAACCGGTCAATTTGATTGGGCTTCAACAAGCTCTACTGTAAAGAAACCCACATCCTCTCGTCAAAAGAAAGGACACTCAAATTCCAAAAAAGGGTTGACGATGCTTTTGTGGACGAAGACAAGTCCAGAGTCGATTCGTCGCTTGGCAGCAGGGAAGGATTCATGCATTGCATTTTATGATCGCATGTGTCGAGCTTTGTCTAAGCCTGTGGACAGTGTTAAGAAGGAAAGCATTAGACAAACTGTGCTTCTGTGCAAAGTATATAAAATATTTACAAAGCATCCATGGGCTTATTTATTATTGAATTTAGGTTACTCTTGGAAACATGTACAAATCACCACACGGCTATTCGCATTGGCGGTCAAAGTCCCATCCTCCCAAAGGTTGTGATTCTGTTAAAGGAGCTGGAAAATTTAAACCGAACTGGGAGAAAAATTGTCAATACAAACAAAGCATTGTCCCTTGTGGTGACACAGAAAAAGCAAATAGGTATCCAAAGTACCAGATTGAGTTTAACGAATACTTGGTCTTCCGAGCGAAGGATGTTAAAGTAAAATATGCAGTAGATATTGAAATAAAAGCCAAAGAAGACAGAGAGGAAAGAGATGAATGAATAATGCATTTCAAAAATAAAAATACTGTACTTGTATTAAAACTTTATTTGAATCGAATGTTGTATGCATTTTGTTACAAAATACGACTATGAAATTTTACCACAATAAGATATTTCATATTTGCCCTTTCAGGCTCATATACTATGTATTCGTTCATGTTGAGTGTATAATCATCGAATCTTGTATTAGTTGTGGTACGTCCTAAGGGAACTATGCAGCCCTTCAGTTTTTGGTTTTGGCCCCAATCAGGTATCCGCTTTCCACAGCATTTAACTGTGTCAAAACCTTGAGGGGCTTGATGGTATTCGTTGTGGGGGTTTTTAGCTTTATACATTTTTCCTAAATCAACCTCGCATAAAAACATGTACCCTTCTTGTCCTGGGTGAATAGAATCGCAGTATCGTGCACTTTTGGAACAACGGTCTGCGAAATAAATACCTATGAATAGTTAATAGTCATATGAGAACATTCATTTTCCATTCCATCATAATCAAAATAATTACCTGTTCCAAACATTTGATTCTTATTTTGAGGCCTTGTAAATCCGTTTGTAAGTATGGGATCGACAAACATTTTTTTGGTACCATGAAACAGAAGCATACGAAAATTACTGGAGCGAATATTTCCACTTTGTGGAACTGCTGCTGCAGCTCCAGGTTGGGAAGAACTAAAAGCATTTTGTGGCAAAAGTAACGCATTAGGAGCGACATTTGGTTTTCTAAGGGCTCCATTGCTTCTTCTGGTTATGCGAATTATGTGGACCACTTCCATTCCAAACCCATGATCTTGTCCATTTTTTACATACTGCACAATTTTTGCATGATTCAAGTCCGTTTTTGGAAGAATAAATGCAGTATCTAATAAGGCCCTAAGAGTTGCGTCCGGTTTTCCAGTGATACTTTGCAAAATTCTGATGGCTTCCGGTTGAAGTTTTGGCAGCGTTGGAGGTTTTGACTTTTGCTATAGAATGTTATTTAAAATTTGATAGTTTAATCGATTCCAATCTTACATTCCTTACTTGCGGTACTTTGATCGGATTCACGGAAACTTTAAATTTCTGAAGATCTTTTTCTAACTGTTCAATATCTTCGCTATCAGAAGAATCGGACATTTTTGTTTTATGGACAATGAGAACCGCAGTAGCTATTTGTAGGTATAGTTCTAATTTAATTATAAAATATTTGATTCGTGCATTTTTGATGGCAGTATGATAGTTTATCTCTGGGAGATAAGCCAGGCACAATTTTACATATTTAGGCAAAATGCATGATTAATTGTTGTTTGAAGGTCAAGTTTTTAATACCCTATGAAACGTTTTCTTTTACAAAAATGAACGCAACTGTTTTCTTTTGCTATTTAATGTAATTAACTTATTTTTTCAAATTCAATTAGAAACTTTATAGCTATTCTATCAATATCATATACAACATATTCGTTGAATTTCAGCGAGCTTTGCAACTTGCGTTCAATTGTTTTCCCACAAGGCATTTCAGCTTCATGGTATCGTTTGCTTTCCATTTCATCAGGAGTAAACTTTCCAAGCCCTAGGACGCTATTGAAGCCGGTTGGCGGAGATTTTATTGAATTTAAAGCTCCGAAGGTCGGATAGCACTTTCCTAAAGATACACTACAAAGAAATACGTAACCCTTTTCTCCAGCAGACAAATTGCAGTATTGTGCGCTTTTCGAGACTCGATCTGAGAATTCAAAACGACAAAAATAATTGAAATGACTATCTTATGAATTACTTTTTTACCAGCGAAATATATTCCACTACCAAACATTTGACCTCTAGTTTCAGGGCTTACAAAACCTAGTTTCAAAATACTTGGAATATTTTCTACGCTTGTTCCGTGCCAAAGTAATTTCCGATTTTCATTTGTTTCCCCAAGAAAAGTAGTGTCTGCAAATCTTTTGATCTCGAACAGTTTTGATATTGTGATTTTGAAGTCGTGAACTTGACCATTGTTGAAATAAGTGTCAATGTCAAAGTACACAGGATGTTCGGGACTGAGAAGACTTGCTGAGAGATGTTGACGAAGGATAAGTTCGGAAAACTCAGATATTCTTGCAAGAAGGCGATACCTAATATTTTTTTATGAAACTCAAAACATATTTAGATGTATTTGTTTATATCACCCTAAATTATTGTATAGACCCAGTTTTTGTAGTCCAAGGTCATCAACATCGTCCATAGTATCATCATAGATTTCGTCACTGTCTTCAAAGTCGTAACTCCCAGAGCAAGATGCCATTGAGATTGAGGAAAAATACTAAATGTTTATGCAGACTAAAATTGAAAAGAGTCACTGTGAAATTATTTTCAAGTGCTATGAATAACATTAATCCAGATAAGATAAAAAAGGATATGTAATTTATAGTCATACAAACTCGTTTGCATAATGCATCAACTTTCCTGGTAGGGTCTGAATTATTTGAAGTCATCCAAAGGTTTCTTACTGTTTTGAAACATTATTTTTATACTTGATTATGCAAAATTGCACATTAAAATTGTTAAATGCATTTATTTTTTAAATCCTTATTTATAACGTACAAACTAAAATAATTAATGCTTCGATGCAACCGATTCGTCCACTTTTTGTGCAAATGGAAATTCATGATGAGCTCTGAAAGTTTCGCCAAAAAAAGAATAATCAAAATTTCGCTCGAATTGTCCCTTGTCCAGTGAATCCAATTCTCTCATTTCGTTTGGGATTAAAAAGAAATTAAACAAATCGAAATTTTCCTTTAGTCTTTCAACTCTACAACTTTTTGGGATGACTGTAATTCCTTTTTGGATGGCGTGCCGAAGTAAAATCTGGGCTGGCCTTTTCCCACATTTCTCAGCCAAACAAAAAACGACGGGATCCAGAGCTCCAACTTTGCAGTTTGGCTTGCTAAATTAAAATTCAATAATATCGGAATGGTCATTGAAATAATAGCTGACTTGGTAAATTATTAAGTATTTATTTATATGAAGAGCTTACTGTCAATTATTATAAATATTCACCAATTACATTTTACCTTAATAATAATAACACTAATTACAATAAACAACAAATGAGAGATCACCGTGCAAGACCATTTTTAAATGACTATCTTAAACCTCTACTGTCCCTTTGGTTCTAACTTATAGATTACAACCCGTCCTTTCAACTGACCTCAATAACTCAGCCAAATCATGCACTAACCCAACAAATTTGCTATCGTTGGAAAGGTCTTGAGTTTGTGGATGTTGTAAAATTAAAAACCGCACCCCCAACCACCCCCACTTTTT
>JAQIXN010000755.1:0-29243 GCA_034698145.1 Proisotoma minuta
GGCCCGTGACGGACGGACGGACGGACGGACGGCGGGGGCAAAAGCAATAGCTCTCCAGGTATGGCGAGCTAATAAAGATGAGTTGCCAAGCAGTGCTTTGTATACACTTTGTTTGGAAGCCAACCAAAACTTCAAATTTTATCTGGTGAGCAATGTAACCAATTATTTAAAAGAAATCAGTTGCTATTTATTATTTCTCTATACATACATTTTCCAGGATTTTCCATATGCATACATATAATTGATATTTTTACATTTAAATTGGGTCAATTTCTTCTTGTCACAATTCGATTGGCTAAGATTATTTTCAAACGTTTTGCAGAAAAACAAAGACTAGGAATTCTGTCGTCCATCCTTCCTACATGTTCCAGGCCAAGAGACGACATTTGATACAAACTTCTTGGGCTGCACATTTTGCACCATAGGTTATAATGATTTCAAATTTGCATATTTGATAGGATAATTATTACCAACAAAGAAACTAAAAAAAAGTGAAAGGTGTTTCTTGGGGTCAAATGAACAGCATGTAGAAGAAATTATGTCTAAGGGTGATTGCTGTTGAACGTTAACATCGGACGTGGGACGTCGATATCGGGAAAAGGACAACAGAACAAATTTTAGCATTGGTTTAAAAGAAATATTTGTTATATTAATCAGAAATAATAAATTCGAACATATAGTTTTATTATTGTTGTTGTTGTTATATGGAATACATGCATAACTAAGAAAATCTTCCCACGCTAAGATTAAACTAAGAACTATTTGTTTTCGCCTTTCACCTAACTTGAAATTTTTTCTTGAAGATTGTAAACTAAAGTTCATGATATTTTGGCAATTATATACGAATACTTGGTTATAGATTAGAGTGCTTTCTTGACGTAAAAGAAATTAAAGGCCAATTTCAGATCGCCCCAAATTAAGTATTTCCCCAAATGATAATTTTGTTGAGATGATAATGTAGTAGCGATGAGTGGTGTTGGGATGTGTGTATCTTGTAGGGCAATATTGGCGTGGGATCAAAATGTAGTGAGATGCGAGTGCAGATTAACACACGACTTGTGCATCTCAACTCCACAAAAGTGAACTCATTCAAAGAGATTCTTCTTCACTCTTCACAAGACGTGCCGGGGACGCGGAGTGAGGTCAGGTTTCCAACAATAACACAAAAGTAAACGCTCAAATTTTGCAAACAATTCAGTCCACACAAAGTTTTTGCTGCTCATTATTCCCCATCCAGTGTAGACATGTAGCAAGATAATTAAGAAAAGAAAGGAAGGAAGGTGGTGGTGAAAGGTGGACACAATATGTAGGCGTCTCAACATCTCAAATTGTGTCTTGTGGTTTTATGCCCTTAAAATGTTGTCAATTTAAGTGTCTCTATTGGTAAGTGTTGGTTGTATTCCATGGTATAGTGGAATGGACAAGAAATTGGAATGGACAAGAGTGAATCAGTTTGGTGTATAGTTTGTTACCATTAGGGGAAAGTGTTTGAAATGAGATCTGTCAAATGGTGAAGGGTGAAAGAATTTGTGTTTGGTGGGATTGTGGCGTGTCAAATCCGCAAGTCAAGACTTCAAAGAAGAAGTATGAGAGAAAGAGTCAGGTTGGTTTTGCTCACCAGAAATGAGCTTTCTCTGTCCATTCATCGATCAACCGACTCCCCAACCTGTTGAGCTCTCTCTCTCTCTCTATTCTTTTCTATCAACTCCTTCTTAAGTTTCATGCTGACCCTTCTCATCACTCCCCCATCAATTTAGTCAACTTATCAAAAACGTTGGCCATCAACAATTATTAACTAGTATTGTCCAGAACCAACTCAATTATCAAACTAGCTCAAAAACAAGATAACTTGAGAATCTCTGAGAAAAAGTCAACTTCTTAAGATGCCCCTAGAGTTGGTTTCCTTTTTTGTGATATGAATATTAGAAACGTTTGCAACCTAACCTTTTTATATGTGGAAGGAAAGCAGGAGGAGATTTTGTAATAATTGGCTATTTTTAATTTTATCGAGAGCGTGCTATTAGATTAATGTAAAGTGAGTGACTTGTGATATAAATAGTGTTTGTGCAAATTTGGAAAACAAAGGATGGTGAAATGTTCCAGACTGAAATAAAAACATGTAAGTTGTCTCACTTTCCCAATTTTCAATATGAACGAATATTTCATGGAAAGAACTGCCCCTTGTTAAATAAATAATATATACCTGTTCCATGAATGAAGTTTTTTGGGTTTATTAGGAGGATTTTGTATTTGCGAAGTCTGTGTGTATGTGAATTGGGGCAAAGATTTGTTAATAGGGGAGAGACAGCTCAGTCAACCTGATACACAGTTTTATTGTTTGACATTAGCTTGCAGAAATGGCCATAGTTTTTTAATTGCTCATTCAGACTGATTCCCTGAGTGTCTCTGACTGAGGTGAAATGAAACTGATGAATGAGGTAGAGCGTAATGTGTATTGAAATCCTGTAGAACTAATTAGTGATCATGAACTCCTTAGATTGAGTTTAAGGATGGGCAGTAAAATACAATTGTGTATTGTTACCTTTCTTTCTGTTACAGACTCACAGTATTTACGGATGGCAACATGTCTGTCACCAAAATTACCATGTGGCTTTAACAACAGGTAAGCTGTTACAGATGTAAGATTGTCTCTTACAATTGTAGCCATGGCAATGAATGTGCAGAATATATATAGTGACTAGGAAGTGGAGGGATGATGAGACACTTGATGAATGGCAAACCATTCAATGAAAGCATCACAAGGTTTAAGCATACACATACCTTACATACCACGCTTGTAATTATTATCAATGAATTTGGTGGCAAGAAGAGAATTCACCAGACACGGCCACCGCAGTGGGTGGGGAAAGAAGTGTGACTTGATAACAAGGGACTGACGAACAGAAAGAAATCTCTCACCAAAACCTTCCATTGTCAACCAAACCAAACTTTGACAACTTGATAAAGTGTTAGATTTTGTCAAAATATAGTAAAACAATTGAAACAAACACAAGTAAATGGGATCTACAACAACACCAAAATTACAAATATTATCCACATTTTTCACAGCTTTCTGCTTTGATTGTTTGAAATGATAACAAACTTCAAAACATGAAAGCTCGCACAAATATGAATGTTTACACGAAAGCAACAAAGACATCATTCATATTACTATACATTCTTCTGGTCAACGGCTTCCACATACGCTCACTCCCAGATCCCATAATCTATCTGTTTGGAGACAAATCCGAGAGACACACTTTCCCCAAAACCTCACATAGTTTGCCCTGTTGAAATATGATACCCGCATATTTCTATGTAATATTCTTCATCATAATAAACGCATTATTTCTTCATCAACTACAGAACTATCTGTGAGTTAGGGTCCGTAACTTACGGATAGTTTGCAAATATACATGTATAAATAAATGATTTAAAAAGTTATCATTACTTTGATTTTACTTTTATTTGGTTGATACCAACTGAAGATTTTTTTTATATTATTAATGACAAAAATATTCAATAAGTTCTTACTGAATTTGCACTTAATTATTCAATCGCATAAATTTAAAGCTTGGAAAATTATGTTTACGTGAAAGTTTGAGGGCATGCAATTTCCTGGATGACTAGCCAAGTTTCAGTTTAAAACTTTTCCAAGATCGCTTAATTATGCAAGAAATATGAAAATGAGCGATATAAAGGAATGAAATCACATGGATTTTTTAACTCTGATTTAGTAGAGTTAATGCATAGTATTTGAGTGTAGAAAACTTTGGGGAATTTAGTGTTTGCAAAAAAACTTGCATTTTGTATCTTGGCGTGTTCTGTCTCACAACATTATCACTGACTAAGATGGAGCGAGGAGATCTTCTTAGTACTCATCCACGTGTTTCATTTTGCCGGCTTAAAAATAGACGGGGACTAATTTTAGGGAACCATATTGGGTGGGCGAAATATTTCTAAAAATAGTTCATGATGATTCGCAAAACTATTTCTGGAAGGCGCCCGAGTATGTGCATTGTAGTAGTAGAGCGATCCGTTAGTTAAAAATGCGCTTGTGGGTGGGACCACGGAGTAAATACAAATCGCCAAACTCAGCCCATCAAATATAGTATAACTATAGAATGAGAATCCAATAGTTTACTATGCATAGGGATTATTATACAATGTTAATTTAATTTAAACAGTGGAGACAACCTTGTGTATCTCGCTAAAAGATTACTCATCAATGTTTTTGGCTTTTGCTCAGCTCTTGTGATTCTATGCAAATATATAAGAAGAAGTTGGATATTCACAGTTTCTCATACTTGAACGGATATGTATGTTTTCATTATTGTAATCTCTTTAAATTCTCAATTTTGCCACGTTCAGCAAAATAAGGTGCACTTTTTAGAGTTTCAAACTTTATTCATGGATGCATTTCTATATGTATCTATATGTAAGTATCTATCTATGTACGTATGTTGGTTTCATCCTCATCCTTTTTTCTGTTTTGAAAAAGTTAATGCTGCTAAAAAAACCAACCCGACTAACCTTTTTAAGAAACTGCAACATATATGGTGTAGTACACATTTCAAATGTCATACAGGCACAAATAGTTGTTGGGGTTAATCTTGAGCGTGCACCAAGCTAATACCTTGTTTTTTAATTGGAAATTATAGAGTCCACATTTTTCATTTGCTCATCCCATCAATGACGAGGAGAGTAAATATAATAATAATAGTGTATTGAAGCAAATCGATCAATAGTTTGATTGGCAATTAGTACTGATTATAAAAATCAGTGGGTTATTGAAATTCTGCCACGAAAACCTATAATTTGGTATTACAAAATAGGATTTATAACGAATCTTGAGAAAATTGATTGCTAACAATCCAACAAACTATAGACAAGGATGTAATAACTCCATTTGTACTTGCTTACCAAATATAAGTACTATATTGACAAAATTGCAAGACTGGAAATAAATGTGTATTGCTCAAAGCGTAATCATTCTGACACAATTGTAAATTTATTAAAATACAGGGAAACAAGAAAATCGAGCAATGTCTAGACATTACAAATGTTGCTGCTTAAGCAGTGATCTATCACAGCATAATTTACAAGTGCTTGAAAAATATCCTTGAAGAGTGAAATGTTTAATCCGCCTGAGATGTTGAAGCATTTCATTGAATTAGATTTAAAATTAGAGTATTGCTCATCATCTAACGAAATCTGAACTAAAATCTTTGGGATCACAATGCAGCCAGTGTTTTGTGGCGTGGAAAAATTGCTCATATTGTTATAAGCACAAAGCAAGAAAGCGACAACAAGAAGATTAGAAGTGAGAGGCAGTCCATCAAACACATTTTGACAAGTGTTTAAATAGTTGACGTGTGTTGTTGGTGAACTATATATTGACACAGTAATGAGTAAAAAAAAAAGAATAGATGATGGGGCAACTTAGTACAAAATTTATTTACCTTGGTTTGTTTGTTTATGTATATAGAGAAAAAAAACAATATAGTACAAGGTATGTAGATAATTGCATTAATAAATGATGACATAAAATTGCAAATTATGCTAACTGCATATATTTAATTATTACATGAGGTAGTTTGTGGTGGATTTATTTGGTAGGTGCGTAAGTTTGTGTGCTGTTTAAAAGACGGGAGGGAGAATGAATGAAGTTACACCTGTTGTGATGGTAATAATACTGCTTTAAATATTCAGAGCCTCGTGTATTGTTGTTGGAGTCCAGGTATGAACTGTTGGCTGAAGGCGTTGTAGAAGGAGATCTTAGCTTGAGTACTTTTACATACATGGATGGATGGATGGGTGCTTAATCTCGGCCAAATTCGCCCAATTTATTCGTGGAGTTGACGTAATCCAGAGTCGGCTCAAGTCGTTCTATTCACAAATCTAGTGTCCCCCTATATGGCCAAGTTCAAGAGCAACATGTTAAAAAAGTGTTTATGCTTTTTATCCTCATTTCCTCATTACCTATCAGTGGCCTACCTGTAAATCTGTGATCAGAGGAGAACAAGAGAAAAAGCACCACGACTCAATATTTACATGCAATTCTTCACTAAAGGAGTGAAGCAAAAGTCTTGGATTGCCCACACTCCCTCCTTTCCTCATCTTTATTAACCATTTCATACTTGATTAGTCTCGCTGAGCTCATCACTTTTTATTTATCTATAACCACCTTGTCATTTTCAACATTTTATTACACCTATCCATTTTCTCATAGAACTTGAACAATTATAGTTATTATTATAGTTTTTTGAATGCCAAATCAAGCTGTACCATTCCAAGTGTAGCATGTGCATAAATATGCATTTGTTTTTGTTACAACTGTTAATCCACATTAATTGAGAGCAATAACAGGCTCCAGCTAAGCGTGGAGTTGTGGATGTGGCGGAGGTGAAAGTAAGAGTGGTGCGTGTTGGAGTTTCTCCTTTAGCGTAGGTGGAAACTCCGAGAGCGAGTAACTTTTGACTAATGCGTGTTGACATCTGGATATTCCTCTTCACTCAAAGGGACACATTCCCCGCTTGTTACCAATCTGACCGCAAGATTACAGAATTCTATTCAAATTATTTATACCTTATGAAAAAATTTCATACTACTTAAAATTATTCTTAATACTATTTCATCCAAATGAGTGGAGAAATCAACTTGTATGAAAAATGTATTTATGAAATGTATTGGTTTTGGCTTTGTTGACAGTTCTCGGATGAAATTCTTTTAATATTTTCCCTGATGATTGCATTCATCTTTGGTTTGTGTTTACTATTGGTTTCATTTCTTTTGTTGTGATATGAGATGGTTGGGTTGTATGTTATTTGGGCTGCTGCTTGTTTTCCCCGAAGGTGTTGATTAGTTGGCTGGCTGTGTGGAAATGAAGTTGTGAGTTGCACTACAAGTGGTTTGGATGAAAGAGTTTGTTAAGGTGCGTTGCGGTGTTGGGCCAGAGCTTGCGTGAAAGCTGAGAGTCTCGGGTGAACCGATGCGGGTTTCGGATAACACCCGGTTTACGGTAGATAGTGAAAGACGTCACAAATACTCGTATTTGACGTCATGACCCCCCATTTCATCCGGGGAAAGGGTGTTTCGGCAGTGAGGTGAGTTCATTCATAAAATTTATCTGCCTATCTCTCCTGTTGACTCATTCAGTAAGGAGCGAGTCGTGAGTTGCTGAACATCTCACTCTCCTCGTCCAAAAGAACTGCATCTCACTTGATCTCCACCACAGTCTGATATTTATATTCCATCACAACTCACTTTCCATTTCATTCCATCTCCCGTGTCCCTCTCACGCACACGTCTCGTCCGCTCCCAAACCAAACACAACGTGTCCGTCTAACAAACATACAGCAACAAACCAGTACCTGAATTCGGTGCATTATATAACAAAACTACCTGATTCAAAGCCATCGACATTTAAAAAAAAAATAGTTTTTCAAACAAAAGTGAGGAAAGGTGCAGCTCGGAGTGTGTTAAAAGTAAAAACTGTCCCAGATAGACAGGGATTTGGTGGGCTGGATAATTTACAGTAGTGAGCTGTGGATAAGCCGTTGACATTTGAAGGTTCACCGGTAACTCCGGTTGACAACACAATTTCTGTCTCAGCAGAGTCGGAGTCCACATCCAGAGTCCAACCAGAGAATTCATCAGTCAATATGAGAATGATAGAAGATCCTGTGTTGACACTGTGTCATTTCCCCAGTCCGGGGTCTAATCCCGACCTTCCGGAACGAAAGAAAGTCCGGGTACTTCCTTGTGTGTCCCTAAGCCTATTGTGCTTTTCCCCCCCAACTGCCACGTCCCCTCCGTCGTCCCCTCAACTTAAGAGAGATACCATAAGTCCCCCAATCACCGACCTCATCCTTGAGAAGTTCGAGTCATCAAAACTCTCGTGCGAAGGATTCCAAAAGATTGAGGATAGCCTAAACACTCCAGTTGCCGGTGCTGGATTTTTTGGTTCAAACGTCCCCATCCTCGATCCACCACCAATTGGTATGCACCTTTATAAATGTTTCAAAAACAGACTAAAAACCGCATTGAGCTGGCAAAAACAATAATAATAATAACACGTTTCATGAACACCGGGTTTTGCATCCCATGCAAAATATGAGAGGAGAAAGCGTTGTGAGAGAGTAGGGCATTTGAGAGTTGCAGTGTAATTGCTTGAGACAAAACTCGGGAAAGTTTTGCACATTCCATGCTATTGCGGGGCAGTATGCAATTCGGGCTTTGGGATCACTTTGACGTCACATTTCACTGGAGGCTAAACCCTTATAGTACGGGAAAGAGAGAGTTTTGCTATTTTGAGGCATGTCTCACTCCGAAATCGCGTAGGCGTTCTCCTATAAGCTCTCTACTTATACCACCAAATTGCCACTAGACAAAATCTGCTGCATTGCATAACGCGACTGGAAAATAGCTCCACTTGCTTCCATTCACTATTATCCTCTCTTTTACTTATTCCTCCACTGCCTCAGTCAGAGGACGGCTTGAGCCGGTCCACTACTTACTAAACACTTGAATGATGCTCATCACTAACCATTCATCTTTCCCTCAACAATCCTAAGCTACTAACTCTCTTTGAGCTCATTAATAATTTCACAGAATGAATAGGATTAAAAGTTGAGGGCTTTCTCCAAAATTAAACGATGATAATATTAATAATAATTTAACATGTAGAGTTGTAAAAGCTTATTATAATTTGGCAAAGATGTAATAATAATAACAGTAATAACGAATTCTATAATGCTTTGTCCATCCAGGTTCATTGGATTCTGAATTGGCAGCATTGACACCAGCAAATAATAATAGTCCAGTGTCGAGTCCCCCAAGTAGCCCCAAAATGTTCCCTTCACATCACCATCATCTTGACGAATCTCATTCCCATTCTCAGCAGCAGCAACAACAACAGCAACAGCAGCAACAACATCATCCTCATCATGGACAACATCAACGTCTAAGAGTGACGATGCCATCAGTCAATCAACAACAACAACAGCAACAACAGCAGCAGCAGGGACAATCGTCACTTAATACCCCACTCCCACAATCTGCAGGATCTCCAACTGGGGGGATCAATTGGATCCTCCCGTCCCCAGATCGAACATTTTATGCTCCACTTTTTGGCATTCTGACTCCAACGTCTCAGCCACAACAGTTGACATTCTCAACTGAATCTCCAAACTCAGGGTCTCAGTTTGTTACCTCACAGTCAGAATTTTCTTTTGACCCCTCTTGTATATCTATGCAAGATGACCCATTTCGCCCCCAACCCTCTCAACAAGAATCGCAATCTCAACAACAGCAACAAAAATATCATCCTTGGGCAACTTCAGAATTTGACCAAAGCACTCAGGAACAACAGTTAGTCATACCAAAGCAAGAGCCGTTTGTAGATTATTGTACTGGAGGTCCACCTTCAGTTGAGACAACTGCGTCTCACGACTCCTCAGCTACACAGCAGTCCGTGGGTCTGGCTGAATACAATCCCAGCACTTCCAAGGGACACGAAATCCTCTCTCAGGTTGGAGACTCCTTCCAGGTAAAAAATATTTCCCTCTTATCTTTTACCTATGATTTGTCTTGTTTTGTTTTTGTTTGTTATTATGTGTCAAAATATTATTTTTTTTTACATAATGTTCTTCTCATTATTGCAGGCTGGACCTTTGCGACTTGTTCCCGTAAAACCTAGACGTTATCCAAATAGACCTAGTAAAACTCCAGTTCATGAGCGACCTTACGCTTGTCCCGTGGAAGGCTGCGACCGACGTTTCAGTAGGTCTGACGAACTCACGAGACATATTAGAATTCATACAGGCCAGAAACCATTTCAGTGTCGTATTTGTATGCGAAGTTTTTCTCGTTCAGACCATCTCACCACTCATGTTCGTACACATACGGGAGAAAAGCCTTTCTCTTGTGACACTTGTGGACGTAAGTTTGCCCGCTCTGACGAGAAAAAGCGTCATGCCAAAGTTCACACAAAGTTAAGAACACGAAGAGAGAAAAGTTCGAGTGTGAGTAGTGCAAGTAGTACGGCCACTTCATCATCAAGTACAAATGTGGGGCATAGCAGTCAGCAGATGATGCCCCCTCAGCCCCCACAGTCCTTGCCCCCACAACAGCTAAACAGTCAGGCTCAACAGCGTCAACTTGCTCAGTCCACATTGCCCCACACCATCACTTCCCATGTGGACATGCCAATCGTCACTAGTGGAGGATTGTGATTTTCCAAACGTGTTCTCAAAAAACAGTTGTTGAGTAATTCCAGAAAAAATCCTTCATGAGTTCAAATTCACAGTTTATAATCAAATGACCACAACAGTTAGTACTTTGGTGGTCAGTACTCAGTGTATTGTGTGTTGTACGTTTATTGTTATTATTACATGTGATGAAACAACCTGTAACCCGAGAACCTTTCTACAAAAAATATATAAAAAGTCAGTGTTCCTTGATCGACCTAAAAAAATTACCCCTTTTCTAAAAAAAATGTGCTACTTCTAGTTGCATGATCACACGTAAAAAAAATCCAGTCTTCTTCTAACTAATGTAACGCTTACCACTCCAAATGTTCTCTACTTGTCTTTATCATAAAAGTGAAAACCGTTTGTAGCATACTTAGATAAATCTCAACTTCCCTCAGTATCAAATTCTTCTCATAACATAAGTATTGTATGTCTCAAAAAAGATTATTACTTGTTCACACGATTTTTTTATCATTATTAGAATTATTATTAATACCTCTGCCAAAGATTAGTAGTAATCAAGAAAAAAAGGTTAGCTCTTTTTTCCTGAAAATGTTCATAAATTTCCACAAATAAATATTCTCATCATCCTTCGTCTCACATTTCGTTTTGTACCCAAAGAGCTACCCTCGACTGACTAGTTTTTTTATAGAGTACTTATTAGAAATTTTAACTGCACTGTTTATGGGAGTATATAACCATCTACTATTTAAAGCTAAGAAAATAATATGTAGTCTTAAAAAAACAACAAAGTATTCTCTTCTATGATCCAGCACAATTTGAAGTCACTAAACATACCAAATGTATTAATTAATGTGTCGATGTAATAACAGTTATATAGCTTTCTGACTTGTTCAGTTTTTATTATTTATAATTACTCATGTTGTGGTTTAATATAATTATATTTATAATTTAATCCGCAATTTCTGCAAGAGGAAGCCCATTACAATACTACCGTTGTTGTTATTATTATTATTGTTGTTACGTACACAAAGTAGTTTTACTCGGGTGTATTTATGAAATTGTATTTTTATGGTGTGATCCGTGGTGCACTATTTTTGGACGTCTCATTACTAAATAAATTATCATGTCAGCCATTATCGTGAAATTATTTCATTCATTGTCAACTCTTTGCTCTGCTCATTCACTGTAAACATTATCTTCATCTCAATTATCTCAAACAACAAATTTTCAGCAAATATAGAACATGTAAAACATAATGTTTTAAACATTTATTATAGCTTGGAGAAAATAATGAGACATTTAATGAGACATTCCACTAGTCAACTTCCATCTCATTAAATTAGAATATATTTAACAACAACAACAACATTTTCCATCCTCCAACTTATTTGAGCAAAAACATCTTATCAATCATCATCATTCAGCTGAATCACCAAATCATGCACAAATTTTACGGTATAAATTATCCATTTAATAATAGAACTTGTTATGGCTGTCCTTCGCAAACTACTCATCAGATAGGAACAAGAAGAGAGAGAAAGGCGGCCAAAGTGAGACGATTTATGGATTAGCAACAAAAAATGAAATAACAGCATATCCACGTCCTTCTTCTTATTATAGGACATTTTACATATCCAAAATAAAATTATAATGTAAATTTGGGTCAAATTAAAGTTTTCTGGAAATTTTGGGTGTTGGTTATTTCTGTTGAGTGAAAAGGGAAGTAGGTAAAGGGACAGAGGGAGGACAATGTTCAGATGGCAAATAAGGATTTTAAGGAACATAAGGAGAGAGAGAGGTGACTTCATGCACATTTTATAGCACACGCCGTTCACAACAGGGCAGTTCTCATATTTTTGCCTTTTGTGTTCACGAGACAACGCCTTGTGTAATGTTGTCCCTGATTTAGCTTAACCCATTCATTTGGTCCAGTTCTACAGTCCAACAACCGCTTTGATTAGCATACACATAATGGAGGTAGATTGAGGAAAAGATGATCTCATCCCTTGCAAGCATATATTATTGAGCGTAGCATTATTATCTGGTGAGGAAGAAGAAGGCCATTGGGATAAGAAGGCGACCAGTAAAATAAAAAGTCATCAACGCTGAGCCTTAACCCATCATCATCATCATCCTCACTACTTTCATTATCGTCGAGTGCAATTAGTTATTGTATTGGGCATGTCTAATTGCTTGATTATCGTCTGTCAGGGAGGTCTCTTTTTGTTATGACAGATTAAATTTTACAATTGATGAAAACAGGCAGAGAGTTCAGCCATTCATGAATTGATTCGCAGAGTTAATTAGATTAATAATCTAAATTCAATGCTGTTTTGTGGCTTCCAAATTTGGACTAGTTCGAAATCATTATTTCACTTATTTGAACCCAAAATTTACGTATTATTGAGCATAATTCAACAAATTATTATGCCAATACGTAAAAGGCTTGTTAGACAAGATCATACAGATTATTAACAACTTTAAATTGGTTTGTTATAAATGAATAAAGATTGATATATACGATCAAAGGGACGAAAATAAAAATAGTTATACACAAAGCAAAAAAAAAAAAACATTTCGTAACTTGTTTTTGTGGTTTTTGGTTTAAAAATAGAGCTATTCCAGGATATTGGATAAGGAAATCTAATAATCGCCCAACACGAACGTGAAAAATAAAGAGAAAGCATATATATATATATATATATTTATAAAAGTTAAGTAATAATATTGTGTCGTGATATACGCATTTGAGCTGTCGTTTGATTTTATCTCCAGAGGAAATATTCCATTCAATATTCTCCCGAGTAAAATGAGACGACGCTGCTTTCTCTCTCAAAAAGAGTAGTATTTGTTACACTGCTGCATTCCCTTCCTTCCCAAAGTAGTCTAAAGCTCCGTCTCAATTTGTCACTACATTATTTTAGAATCCAGGTTTGGTAGCCTGGAGAAGTGACATTCCAGAATCATTTAAGTCGCATGCTGCGCGTCTTGGCATGACATTTATATTTATAGAACATGAGTGGATAACCATAAAATATGTTTTATTAGAGACAAAATAGTTTAATATTTCAAGTGGAGGAATTTTATGGTTTCGAGAGCAGTTCGATTGCCCTTGTGACTTTTTTGAACGACATTCCATTCAAATTCAATAAGACATATAGGACAAATGAGTGACACTCTCGTTGGTCTATGTAGAGAGGCTTTTACATAATTTAAGTATTTTAAGTCCTGAAGGAAAGAATTGAACATGAAAGAATGAAATATGTAATATGAAATTGGGGTATTTAATGAGCAAGTGGATAAAGGGATGGATATAAAAGAACGTCATTTATAAAAGAAAATTTGGCCAACAGATTTCCATTACATTTGTTCTCTGGAATAATTAAGTTCGTGTTTGTGGTGAAGAGATGAGCCAAGATATTGAATGGGTTAAGAGTTTAGAGTTCAGAAAAGGAAACATTGCTCCATAAAAGCAGACATCCCACCAAGTACCTATATACTTAAGTATCAAAGTACCTTTGCCTCTCTCACTCACCTCTTGTTAAAAGTATTAGAATTAGTGGTCGTATGTATAGTTGGATGTTATTGTGACGTCAGGCTCATAAAAGGTTCAGACATCTGTTTAAATTTTCATTAATTTACCCAAATCCTTGCATAATAATAAAAGTTGGGAAGGTGCATTGACCAAGGGACACCGGTAGTCGTTGATGTGGTGCATAATTACCGCATAATTTTAATAACGAATCAATGAAATAAGATTCTCCGCCCATTTCAATTAACTCCACGTGCACAAGAGCTCCACTTACATACATTGCATTAGATTGAAAAGATGATGCACCAACAAAAACCAAAAACTTCTCATGAGCTTCTTCTCAACAAACAAAAACTAAACTTTTAGTGAGCTCGCAAAGAAGAGATTTACAAAGCCGTAGTGTTTCATGCTCAAATTAAAGTTTGTCTCAAATCAAAGCCCCAAATCATCACCTTTCTTCTCATTCATTTTCACAGCAACAAGTTCGTCGGATGAGGAAGTAAATAAGAATTGTTAAGTAGAGAGCCAAGATTACGTCATTTTCTTGTAAGTGCATCAAACATGAGCTTAAACGAATTGGAAAGGCAAAATGCAGAATGATTGCACGTGGGTGGTGAACCCAAACAACAGACAAAACTAATTCAAGTCCATCATAAGAACCAACCAAGTCCAGTTTTTTTTATCCCAGTGGTTTAAGTGGTCTTCAACTCCTTATTTGCCAATCTTGATCTTGCAATGTGTCATATCTCTCATATTTACAGGCGACAGGACATGGCGATGCTTTTTACAAAACACAGATCCAACAAGATTTGAATCTTATTCAAATTTGCTGAAATCCTACTCAACAGTTTCTCAAGATGTTTAGAGATATTCTTGTAAAAAGAGAACCGTAGAAGGATAATTATGTTTTTTCGTAACATCACATAGCCCAATATATTAGCAACAATATGGAAGGGATGAGACTAATTGTGGAAGAAACAAAGGTATAAATAGGAAGGATCCCAAAATAAACATGTAGAGCTATTATTAGTTGATAAAAGTACGTAGTTTCATGAGCACGAGACTTGAAGGACATATGGGAGCCAAGCCAATCACGATATTTGATATTGGGGAAGAAAGGGACGGAGAGAAACAAAAGAGAATTGATGAGAGACCATATGCAGCAGCGTCTCATTTGCGTACCTCCTTCGTCACTGGGCACTATTTTAAGGTTCTGTACACACATCAACTCTGGTTATTCAGCAATATTTTGGGAAAAGTTTGGGAACAGCATTAATGAGGATAACAGGGAAATGACGACATCACTTCCAAATCTGTAATTACTCGTTTGTCTTTATTTATTTATACTAATTACAACAACAACAAATACGGCTAATTTTATATCAACTTCTGCGAAGCTCGAAACCACTCTTCCTACGTCCTCGTATACGTCCTCTTTATATATCCTTATCAAATGCAGCATGTGAAAAGCGTCACGAAGGAAAGCGGCTAATAATAATACATTGACCACAATAGGAAAACAAACAAATACTTTTTAAAGAAAGGTATTTCCCCAAAAAATGATTAACTCGGTAAGCGGATCAATAGATAAGCTGCAACTTTCCCTGACTTTTGACGTCATTTTTATGTCGAGTGACGTGCAAATGTTAAACAAGGGACTACGTCACAATGCCGCTACCGTTAGCCTAGGCCGCAATAATCGATAACCCCAACACCATAGGCGTCCATAGTAGCTTCAAACAGACGAGCACTTTGTTAAACAACCCAAACACCTCGGACACGGAAGGGAGAGAAATACAGCGTGAAAGCCCTTGAATACACAACAGGTATAAAAGCTCACACCCAAAATTAATTAAATCATTTGCAAATAAACAAACAAAAGTCAACAACACGTTGACAATGCCCAACAGGCTTTGCAAAAAGGATGCTCATAAGTTGTAAGCATACAAGAGTAGTGGCATAATACTTAACCTTGCCTTTCCCTTTCAACAGGATTAGATGAATACACAACTAGGGCATTGAAAGGAATGAAAGAAATATGAATCAAATAAATCCCTCTTTCCCTTTGTAGTAAAATTGCACGTGCTTTGCTAGCTATCACATGCAAATGCAAATATAAAAGAGTAAGTAAATATAAGCCTCTTTTTGTTATCATAATACTATTTTCATCCTGAATAATAGAAATCACAACATGCCTTTCACATTATAATGTAACTTTTATATCCTAAAATCTTCAAATTCATAAAGGAAATTACGAAAAGCTATTGAAAGAAAGCACTAAAACATAATGCAGATAAACGAATAAGTATATAAGAGAGAAATGAGAGATTTTGGAGGAAGAAAGGAGAAGGGATAGGAATCCTATCCCTTCTCCTATCATATCCTATCATAGGATACAAGGTACATACATATTATATAAGCGTTGCTTGGCTGGCCTCAAGTTTTGTGGTTTCGAAATGTGCTATTTCTTGAGAGTATTTGTAAGGGGAGATGAGCCGTGTGGTTAAAGTAAAGTTGAGCTGCACAAAGGATACCACGAAATGAGAACCGAAGCGTTTTAGGAGCATGTTCAAACTCAAACTTCGACCGAATTCCAGTTCATTCAGAAATATCGACCGCTTTCTCTTTCCTCTGACCAACAACTTTCGTCCTGACAAGGACTCTTTGGGATAATCCAGTCCAACGCTACTCCTCTCCTTTAAATAAAGGGAACGTTGTGCAAAGTTTCTGCACGCCCACAATACAAAATGCTTATTTACCCAGTTGACTATGATGAAAAGAGACAAAAATTGGGACAAGGGAACCGCACATAACTCTGCAAGAGATTAGAGAGAAAATTAATTTTCAACTTGCTCATCTTTTCACAGGTTGAAAGAGGAAATCCAGTAGTTGAGCAATAATCTCCCCTTTCATCCATCTCCTCTTGAATTAAGACGCCTAACGTCTTGAGCAGATCTTAGCAATTCTCTCTACTAATTGCTTATGCCCACCTACTCAAAAATCAGTTGCCATTTGAAACTCCATTAGATTTAGATTAATCTTGTTTATTTTTAACATTTTATTTCTACGTGATTTTCTCTGAAAGATGATGGTGAAAGCGTCTCAAATAGCCCCGCTTAAAGATCCTTATCCATATTCTCCTATTTCTCGTGTTGTGAGGAGTGGGACTTTTACCATATAGAATGTTGAATGTATATGCCTTTGACGTTTGATTCGTAAAGATTAGTTCAAAAGCTAATTAACTAGAGCATGCTTTAGTAAAAAATAACGGGAATAAAATAGACACCTTAATTACAAAATGATTTCAGTACAAATGGGGCAATATTTTTCCATCCACCCACTTTCATATTCTTAAAATAAAATTTTCTACATATTCTACACTTTATTCATTTTCTTTCAATCTTTGTTATAAAAATAGGACAATTAAATCCATTAAACTGTTTTCTTTCTGCTAAAAACAGAATTAAAATGAATTTTATTCAGTTGTCAAAATATTTTTGAATTGTAGAATCCTTGTTATAAATAATGAATGTGAGTTGCGTATATCTTATCGTGTATCTTTGGAGCATTTAAGGGGAGTATATTGTAGATATATATATATATGTAGTGTAGGTATGCCTTTGTTGTTGGAGTGAAAGGAGGAGGCTAATTAAGAAGAGCTCAAAGAGACGCAGTTTCTCATCAACAGTCTCAATTCCCATTCACTCAAATCATTTTCCCCCAATTTGCCCAATATTGACAAAAGTGGCTCATTTTTGTCTCAATTACTGAAATTGGGACGCTGGGGATGTTTTGTAAAGAGGAGGAAAATACTTTGAGACATAATTCCCCAGTTGAAGAGCTTGGATTAAGAAGATTTCCTTCTTCTCCTTTGATGTGATACAAAGACAGGAAATATTAATTTTAAATTCCCATTCCAAGAAGGTAAATAAATATTTGGCCATCATAACTTACATTGAAACAACATTCTACAAGTAAAATTTGTGTAGCGACAAGCAAGAAGCACATCATTATTATTATTACTTTCTCTTTAACAAGCCCTTAGAAAATTTACCAATTTGAAAAAAGTAATATTATGGGACAGATGTATATATGTAATAATAGCATATTTCTCCAACTTCCCACATGGGCACTTATTTTGATTTAGATAAATTGAGAGGACACAGAATGCGCAAAGTGATTGCGACACGGCTTTTTTGTTAACATTTCATCCTAATTTCATAAGGTGAGTTTTGGGGAAATTTGAGTTTGATGTGAGAAAAGGGAAGGAAAGTGTGGGTGGCTGCTCAACAGCTCTCAACTTCCTTAAACTAAACCTTTCTCCAAAGTGAAAGTGCCCTTCAGACTAATATAACAAAATCTTAAGACGCCCCACTTTCTTTACATTTGTCAATTATTCCAATTTCTACAGAAAAAGGCTCCATGTGTCTAACCCACAAGTTGCTCAAAAATGAAGCTAATTAAATTTAGTGTCTGTTAGGATGTAGACATTTAGTCCTTTGCTGTGGGTTGTGGGAGAAACATGATGATTATTTTCCCCTCTGAAAACATCATTAGGAATAATCACTTTGGCTTTTCACTAGCATCCCTTTTATTTGATTTGCATATAGAATAACAATAAGAGAGACCTTTATGTAATGGGAAACAGTGTACCTATACAATATATGGTAGTTGTAATGATATTTTTATGGATAAAGTTTCCCAGTTCCTTTTAGCCAGCTTCTTCCTTGCTTACTTTGTGTAACCCGATAAAGTACACTGTGGATAACAAACTTAATTTCCTAACATCTCAGAAGCATATTACTCACGCTTTCTCCACCACCTCCACATTCCCTTTCCAAAGATCAGAAATTGGAATAATTCAATTCTAATTTGCAAGCCGAATATCCTCTTTCCAATCTGTTTTTTGATCTGAGATGAAGCTTGATGCCAACTTCCCACATCAAACTACATCCAAACGCACGTCATTATCTAGTCCACTGGATCAAAAATTTCAAGTATAAATAAATCTTAAGCCCTTAACAGGTAATAGGGGTTATTTTTGCCCATCTTTGCGTCAGAACGCTTAGAAGTTTCAAGTTAAAATTGAGAAGATAATACTCATTGATCCGCACTTGAATCCAACTACTTTAAACAAGAGTTGGTTGCTACCAAACATTTCCTCATTTTCATCATCCAGCATGTAATATTTTCCCACGAGCCCTTTGTGTGTTGCAATTAAACAAATCTCTGTTGGCTGTGGGTCAATGTCGTGTTAGAGCATCAAAGAGAAAGTTTCCTCAACAAGTAGTTCCCTGCAAAAGTTGCTCTCAGCTATACAAATAGAGGGATGCGTGGGTGGGAGTCACTTTCTCCGCTGACCCTCCAACATTATACCATAATACCTTCCCATAATGTACTAATACTTTCTTTTATTCAGAAAAAATCATCCAAAGATTAAAATATTCACACAAAACGATGCCCTACAACTTTTCAATTAATTTTCAGAAAGGATCCACCAAATCTATTTTGAGATTACTAAGTCCGACTGCTTTCAACATTGTAAAAGTATGGCTTGAGCTAACAATGGTCTTATATATTTCCTTGTGGTCATCTAAAATTACAATAATATGTGGGAGTTGAGCTAGTAACAATGCTCTTTTGAAAGAAAGCTTTCACCATTTGGTTGGTGAAAGTAAGAGTTGGTGGGATTGCGAGAGTTGAGCATCGAATGTCATCTGGGGGAAATGGCCAAATTCACGCTATTAAATAAAAATCATTGCTACTTCCTCCACTCAGTTCTCTCTCTCTCTCTTTATTGTCATCAGCTGAGGAGAAGGTAAAGGATTTTACGTAATATTAATTAACTAATGACTCTTTGAATTAAACACTCAGTTAGAGGTGAAGATGACAAAGATACGTCTTGTGAACCGGAAGACGACGAGCGGAGGTTCAGTTTGGGAGTCTTCCGACGATGACAAGAGCAAGAGCGCGAGTGAAGAGGAGCGCAAGGCGACGTATCTCAAGTACCGCGTCATCAAGGGAGTCACTCGCCCTGAAAGTGACGAGTTTGTGGACTCCCAAGTATGTCGTGTGGTATTTGTAAATTGAAATAAGTAATACATTTAGAAACTGAATGTTATTATAGTTTAAGAAGCCGCCGGTGAAGTTGCCCGTTCGGTCCTGTCTCCTTGCTTGCTTCCTTTGCGCCTCCGGAATCGTCCTCCTCACCCTCTCCCTCCTAAGTCTGACGGGGAAGATCGAAGGGGTAAGTCAAATTGAAATACATTCCTTATTTAAATGGATTACTGATATTCTTTTTTATTTAATTATTTAGTCTGAAGACCGAATCTATCCATTTATGGTCTTGGGTCTCCTGACATTTATTCCAGGAGCATATCACACTCAAATCTTGATGTGCGTCCTTTTTGGCGTCGCTGGCTATAGCTACGAAGATATTCCAGAATTTGATTAAACTTCCTCTTTCTATTTCTTCTCCACTATTATTGTGAAAGCTTACTTAAATTACTATTTACTAAGTCTAATAAGTCTTGATATTCGCATTTCGCACGCATTTAAGTATTCAACGGTATGTGATATTCGAATTAGAAAATAGAAACCTTCACACCTCTTATTTATTACGAGTATGTAGACTAAACAATTAAGTGTAGATATAATATAACGAATGTGATATGCTCTTGTACGAAAACGAGTAAAATGAAATAAAACTCTAATGTTGTTGTATCATGATAAATAGGAATTATATACTCATTATTAAAACTACTGTATTTTGGACATATCTTTGGTCAAGTCCACTTTTCTTTTGCTCCAGGAACCAAACAACAATTAGTGTATGCGGAACTGGACATTTCTTCTTTTGTGACGAAAAGATGGCAAAATGAGACTGCACTCGACGCAGTAGCAAATTGTTTAGAGACACGCGCAGTTGGCAACTTCTTACATTACTAATACTTATCCTCTCTCCCAACATTGAACATTGAACATTGAACATGGAAGTAAATCCCTCAAAAATTAATAAATATTCCATAATCTATCGTCTTCCTCATTAAGGGACTTGTAAAAGTAAAGTGAAAGTTAAATTAAATTGTTATTTTCCTACACAAAAATTATTCTTTGCTGGGTTAAAATAAATTTAAATGAAATGTGAAACGGAAATGAGGAAATTGGTACAAAAATGAGAATGATAACTGCCTAAAGAGGAACAAGAAATCAGCGTTGGCCACCTCCCATAAATAAGTAACACATTTCTCTGTTGGAGTGGACAACTTAAAGGACAATCTTATGAGAACGTATAAGCTCTAATAACTTTTCTAATACAAGGTCACTAATTGGTAGGATTGTTGTTGTTTTGTAGGGACGGGGGTCTTGATAACTTCACTCTTCGGTTACTTCGTTGTGGTTGCCAGCCACTTTAAATTCATCCCAATGGCGAAATTGGTCCGAAATCTTTACTCTGAAATTCTTTGGGGAATGTGTTCCACGAACAATTGCTCCGGACACGGCGAGTGTCTCAACGGCACATGTCTCTGCGAGGTCAGACCTCCTATTTCCTATAAATATAGACTCATCCCTCCTGAAAATTAATTTTGCAGATAAAATTTGCCGGAGAAGAATGTGGAGGGGTCAACGTCAACTACCACTTGGGCCTCGCATCCGTGTATATCGTAGTGGCATTAATCTCATTTGTCCAGCTTCTAATCGCCATCACAATGTCATGTCGACATGTGGACAAAGGAAATAGAATAAGAGAAGCTTTTAGTCCCACAACTCCCAAAGCCATTTACGCCATCGTTTTCCTTGCAGCCACGCTGAGAGCCGCATATTTTGCAGCTTCCGTAATTTCTAATATCTTTTATACTTGGCAATGTTAAATTGTAAAATTGATTATGACTTTTAAAAATAGGCAACGTGGCCTGCGGATTGGTTGTTATCTTTGTTGACAGCATATTATCCCCTGTTACTAACTGGGTCATCGTTGATTGTTTGTTTCTGGGCTGAGGTATTTTATTACTGCTATTTTAATAATTTTATTTGACGAACATCAGATAAATCATATTTATTTTTGATGTTTAGATATTTCATCTCAGAAACGTTTGCTTTGAATCTCATCGATTTCTTTCAAAGTCATTTCTGGGCTTTGTGGCATTTAATGTGGTTACATATTCTATACTCCTCGCACAACTTTTGCTGGTGCTAGCAAACACCAACGAAACTGAAAAGGTATAGGAAATTACTAATATATGAAAAATATGGCAAAATTTAAAATATTTTTATTTCCCAAAATCTAGAACTATTACTTCAATGTCTTCAACGGATGCTACGCTATTTTATTATTTATCGTTGTAGTTTTCTTTTTAATTTATGGTGTTGAAGTATATTTTAAGGTAAGAAATCTTTTTGAGATTGTTAGAATGTATTATTACTAATACACGTGTGAAACAAGTATGGCTTTTGAATTTTAACGTTTGTAAACTTTGCTTTGTGTGATTAATAGATCCGAGGTGGATTTCTGCTTCTAAGTCCTATAAGAACACAAGGACTGGCCAATAGTAAAACTGATACTGTGGCACTTGTCTCCCAAGAACAGGCACGTTGTGGTTTTTTTGTAGCATGATTTTCAGCGATACTTTTATTGAAATTAACAAATATCATCCTAACGATTAATAATAATTGCAGGTTGATCATTCCGAACGCCCAGTGAATGTATCTCAGCTCAACCAATCCCGGTTTGGATTAATTTCCCAAGCTTCCATGCTTCTTGTGACGGTCTTGTTTATTCTTTCTGATATTCTTGGGGAATTTTGGAAAAGCAAGTATGTTGAATAAACCTTTTTTTCTATTTCTTTTAAGCATAACTTTAACTACAAAAAAATCAATTTGCAGGGTGCCGATTGAAAGCCGAAATTATCATGATATTCTCTTCAGAGTTGTTGAAATTGGAGCTGCATTATGGTTCCCGTGTGTATTATGGAATGTTAACCGACCTGAACAACTATGGATTCTAAATCCAAAGAAAATTCTACAATCGACAGTCAAGGCTACGTCTTCTGATTTGCAAGGTTTCTACTAATTCAATTGCTTGATTTATTTTTGTTGTTTGCTTATGTTATTAACATAATGTTATAACTCATGATATTGCAGATGACAAGAAAAGTTTGTCAGACAGCGTAGGATGCTATTTTTGTTACGACCCGGACAGAGATGACGCAGGACCGATCATTGAACCTTGTGAATGCAAAGGGGATGTGGCCAGCGTCCATCATGAATGTCTAAGACGATGGTTGCTTCAGGTTGAACACTTTATTACCATTAAATAATGCGTTCACAATGAAATTATATTTATGTATAATTCTCACGATTTTTATAGAGAGCCGCAGAAAATGGAGAAGCGTGTTGTTCTATTTGTAAAACACCCTATAAACTGGAAAGGGAGAAATCTTTGAGTTGGTCAGCATGCACGGACGTTTCTGCAGCTCACTGGCTCAAGTTTTCTTTGATGGTAGCAACCATTTCAGGCATTTTCATGTCGACGTGGGCACTCTGTCATATCCTGTCGACACCTCCATATAAAATACTCGTGGTTGGATCTGCCATTATCGGAACTTATGTCATTCTAAAGTAAGTGAATCTACATAATTTTATTTTTAATTTTTGTAAAAATTATATTATATATCTTTTGTGAATATCTGCAGGTTCTTGGGACAGAATACGTTCTCTGCATATCAACAAGCAAAAGTTTCATCCGTAAAAATTATATCAAGAGGCTCCAGAACTTCACTGGACTCTAGTCCTCCAGCGACTAAAATATAAGGGATTCGTGTATTAACTGACTGCATTTTTTGACAAGATTATGTGATAATGAGTAATAACCAGAGGGCGAGGACTATATATAAATATACAAGTATATAATTTTTTTTTGGAAACTGGTGCATGCACAGTACGAAAGAGGTAGGCTGAATTGTTGGGCAACCAAGTAGTTACCTTTATTCTAAAAATTCTAAAAAAAATAGTATCCAACATGAAATTTCAACATCTTTAGTATTAAAATTAAATTAATCAATTGACATTATCGTTGACTAGTTTCAGTGAACTTTTCACTACTTTTCAGTGTTTAATTTTTGGAAGAGTAACCGTGATAGAAACTGAGACTTGTGATTAGAATTTGTTGAGATTTTTTGCTGTATATGTGACAGTCACTTTCAATGATCTATTATTTGTTTGTAAATGAACGTAAATGATTAGTGATATAAACACCAAATAATTAGCTTTAGAATATTCGAATATTGTTTTTAATTGTTTTACAATCCGCATTAAACCTAAAACAAACCAGAATCTCGCATCACATAATAATAATAGTTACAATATGTGACAAATACATTTAATACAGTGATAATGAATGTAATAGTGGATAATTTACAAGATTATCGACTAGTGTACTACTTTTAAAAATTATGCTTGGAAATTAGATTTAAATATGTAATGCTGTGTAACTAAACTCTAGTCAAAACTATTTCCAAAAATAGAAATATACAAATAAATGCATGGCAAAAAATATCAAGGGAGTACTGAGGTGGACAATCAATCCTAATCAAATTTATTACAACTATCAATAGCCAAATTATTCATTTTTTACACTATAGTTATTTTTTATACTACAATTAGATTCTTAAACTGCAGACTATAAATTTCCAAATTTGTAAAAAATTTAAGCGATCACGAGGGATGCATTGATTGTGAACACATTTTATTGTGATGATGATTTTATAACAATATCAGTATCTTAATGACTTTGAGGGGCCTTGTTTTTTTGGCAAATTGTTTTTTCAAAATTTTAAAAATTGAGATACAAATTTTAGTCAAATTTGATGAGATTCGAAGGTTTTCCTCGCTTTTTTTGACACTCTTGAAGAGTACGGCACCATACAAGAGCTCTTGGAGTACTGCCAGCTCGAAATTTGTACATTGTTCCTAATATAGCAAACAAAATGTTAGTAAATGCAACATTTGAGCTAATATATGATATGCATACCAGATTCTGGATCAGCCAAATGAAAAGAGTCAGGATGCAACGGATCATCAGCTATTTGAATAAGCCAGTGATCGATTGACTTCATTTTGACTGGTTCAACTTTAAAATCTGAGCGTTCGGATCTGAAAAAAAATCAAGCAAAGGAAAAATAAATATTATGCATCTTTCAAACGGATTAGATTTGATAAACTTTCTTACCCAGTTAGAGATTTGGCTGAATAATACAGCAGCACAGATCCCCAAAGTTGAACTGAAATCCAATTGAAAAAGTATGAAACACTTGAAATTTTGGTCTTGAGTATGTAAGCTTACCCCAGAAACGCTGCCATGCCCCATTGGCAAGTAAGGGCTTTTTCCCATTTTTTAGTAAAGTTTTTCTTCGTAGACAACCTTCGAGTATAATATCATTTGCTAAAGTATCCACTTTTGGGCACTTTGAGAGATCAAGATCGCCTGGTGAGGCTTCACATTTTTCCACAAGGGAGTCATCAATGAGATTCCTTAAACTTTCTGCACTTGAAGAATTTCCAGTGGGGGTTTGAATAAACTTTGGTCTATATTTGGAAAAAACGATATTTCATTAGAAATATGACAGCTTAAAATGTTTTTAAAAAAAATATATTTTTAAGCAAGCTCTTACTTGCTTCCCCAGCTACTTTGCTTTCTGTGTCCTGCGATAAATTTTTCAGGGGACTGCTCAACTGGAGGTTCTAATTTCAGCGACTTTTTGTAATGATCATCTTCAACAAACTTTAATAGTTCGTCTATATAACGGATGGATCTTAGTTGACATTGAAGTGGGTAATCTTTTGGGAGATAAGAGTACGACGACTCTGTTTGGTATGTGGTTATGATGCGGAAAATATTATTAGCTGCGATGTTGTCACTCAAACTACAAGAAGGATTGGCCATGCTCAAGTAAACTAAATCAGTTAAATATACACCGATGTATGGAACGCAAGGTAGTTTCAAAGAGTCCAAATGTTCTCTGTACTTTGACCAATTGTCTTTATCTGAAAATACATCAGCAAATCGATCTACGGACTGCTTGTCTCTTTTCGATACCAAAGACCATGTGCTTTTTAGCCTACATTTAAACAATAATAAAATCGGTTAATTATTTGTCATTGCAGATTTAATAATATGGTTATTACCTGTAAATTGAGGCACTCCTCAAAGACGAAATGATTGCGAAAAGGGAATGTAAATTATTGAGTTCGTATAAACGCTTACAGACTCTTGTAAAGTAAGAAATTATTTCAGCTCTGGATTTGCATGAATCCTGGTTTAATATTTCTTCAATAACCCAATAGCTCACCTGAATGAATTTAAAAAAAACAACATATAACTTATACATTTAAATTTATGGATATGAATATAAAAATTACATGGTTAAAACGCCTGGTGTAAGCCACGACATTTGGTGCAACTTCAATTTTGTTTTTCTTGATCCACCCACAACCTGTCAACTCATCCAAGTCGATTTTCTTGAACAAGTCAAAATCAATCAAAGTGAATTGGGACGCAACATCATCGGCAGGGATTCTTGGGACGTCAACAACTGCAGAACTTGCTCTCCCAGCTCGAGGTAGAGAACTGCACAAGTAAAAATGAATACAAAAAAAAGAATAATTAATCAGTATTAATTATAGTCTAAAATAAATGGACGTACTTGGTACTAAAGGTGCTTTTAAACCTTGGACGGTCACTAGTGGACTCCCTTGTATCGAAACAGGACATTTTTCTTAGACTACGGGTCTGAAATTAAAATATTTATATTATTTTTGCTTGCTACAAGCAACTTCTCAAAAGTTCTCAAGCTTAAACGAAAATGAAGCCATAGCCTTGAGTTAAAGAGGTTATAAATATTTTCTTACCAAGTGGGAAGATGACGATGTCTCTCGCGGAATTTCGGAGTATCGGGATGACATTGGAACAGTTTACATTCACAATTAAGATTCACAACACGGACTCAATCAGTGGACATCAAGGATCCCTGTTTCTTACTTCTCCCAAAATTATGTTTTTGATTCCAGTATCAGCTTTAGCGTCCTGCCTCCAAAATTATATGGAAAACTTCCTATGATTAAAATTAAATGATCAGCCGAGCTCTCAATCGCCACTCTCAACACATTTAATCAAATTATTGCTTATCAAAAAGTAATCTTACCTTTAACCTTGTTATTCGCTTCAAAGCCAATGATGTATCAACAACAAATGTCAAATCGAGTATTGGGCCCAACACACATTACACTAATTATAATTAACTGTTCTAATTAGTTAATACTACTTTAACTAAACAAATGACAAACAATAAACAACTTTGTACCAAGAAAGTTCTTTAAAATAAACATGTTTGATTGAGATTTGAGATAAATTAAGCAAAATGTGTTTGACTAGACATGAATTGGGATAAGCTCTTTATCTCCAGTACAAAAGTAAAATGAGGCTCTTAGTAAGAAATAACAAGCTGATTTGTAAAAGTGAGTCACAACTCTTGAGAAGTTTGTCGAATTCTTATAAACTACGCGAATGAGTCACAACCTAAAATTAGGTGCAAAAAACGATGTTTATTTGTATCTGTCTGATTGACCAATTATGTTTATATATAAATTGTTATTATCTCCTTCTCTTATGGGAGTGGAGTGGATGTGGGCTCGTTTGGGCTACTACCTATTTATATCCAACATGCAGGGTGTATGATAGGAGTAGCATAGGCGGGGGTCCTTAGCTTCCGCACTTTAAAGGGACGGCAGATGCATCCTCTTTCACAAAGGCCACACGACCCTCAACTTAATTATGTACTGGTCTTTTATCATCCACTGCTCTATTTACGAGATCTCAAAAAGTCATTCATGAAAAAGGAGAGGGTTGGATAGACCCTTAGTTTAGACACCCCACGCAAACAGGGATCCTTCCAAAGATCAAGCATAAGTTATCCATGGAAAGCATCTTGCTTCATATGCCACGAAGGATGCCTTAACACCAACCACCAGGGAGCAAGGAACTTCATAGAAAGTCTCTTTTTTGTCTTCCAAAAAATTGTGGAAAAAAACAGCCAAAACGTTCTAAAAAGTCATTTAAAACTGAAAAAAATGCTTTTGTAATGGTACATTTATTATACTTTTAATTTTTAGAGATACTAAAGAGTCATTTATTAAATTTTAGAAGAATGAATTGAATGAAATTAGATTCACATGAATTGCCTTGAATTTATTTTTTAAATTAGCTCGATCAGGCTTTAATAAATATTAATATTTTTAATGATTTTGACAGTGATATTTATACGACGAATAAATTATTCTTCAATTAGATACTTTTATCCCAACGCCAGATCGTTCCATTATCACAAACGCAAATAAGAATCGAGCCATCTCTTGACATTGCAGTTTGTCGAATAGTAGTTCTACATTCAGGATGAGACAAAATCTTGGGTGTGATCGCTGAGGCGCTGTCAACATTCAAGTCGTAAACGTATGCCGTTCCATTTTTATTACCAAGAGTCAGGATTTTTGTATAATTGTTGAGGGAAAATCTAATGTACCAAATATCACAATCCGTGATCTCGAGCTTTTGGATTATTCTGATGGAAAAAATATAAATAAATTATTTTAATCGATTGAATCATACTAACAACTAAACAAAACCTTTGAAAATAATACTTACGCCTGAGTTCTGTCAGTAACTTGATCCCATGATTGTTCCAGTTTTCCTCCTTTCCAAAGTATAATGTTGCCACCGTCGCAAGACTAGTAGCAAACATACAAATTAGCAATTAATATTGTTATCCAAATAATTATTCAAGAATATACCTTTGAAAATATAAAATCTCCAAACCATTTGACACAATCAATACAATTACGATGTATAATCCCCGATGAAAAATGCGGAGAAAATTCCTTTACTGTTGGAAATGGCTCGTTGTTTTCCGGTTTAAATTCATAGGATAATGCAACAGCGGCTGTTAGTTCCGTTGTTTTTAATTTCCAGACTTTGATTACATTGTCCATCCCAGAAGAGACTATGCGAGTGCCTTCTAGGTCAATGTCCACGGACAACACTTGAGATTCATGACTTTGACCTGATCCTCCAAAAATAGCAACGCAAATATCTGTTTTGATATTCCACAGTCGCAAAGTACGGTCCTAGAAATATGTTTTTTAAGATGATCACAACTGAAACTGTTAATTAAAAAAAATGTCCAAACTACCTTAGAGCAAGAGAGTAGCAAATTTCCATCCTTTGGATTAAATACAAGATCATTTACAGTTGCTCCATGTCCAGTTAAAGTTTTAAGCTGTCCTGTGCAGTTTTTAAAGTTGGGAGAAAATATTCGGACAAAACCTCGAGAACCTGCAGCTGCTAAAAGTGGCATCCCCGCCTCATCGTCCGTCCAGGCACAAACATAAAATGCTTCTTCAGGCTATAGTAATTAAGATTTAGACTAAACAATCTTTGTAAATTT
>JAQIXN010000756.1:0-29226 GCA_034698145.1 Proisotoma minuta
CAAATCAAAATCGGTCTACTAGATAGGTCACAATAAATTCCCAAACGCAAGCGTTTCTTAATTGTTCAAGCTGTAATGTAACATCTTCCATAAAATAAAGGTGAGGAAGAAGATCCATTGACTAACTTGCTCACTCCTCGCTCACATTGTCTTTGTCTTTAAAGGTTGTGTTCAATGCATACAAATAAATTTGAGAGTTGGAAATTTTCCCTCAAAAGCATTTTCTATTCTCGTCACGTCTTCCAAAATTGTTATGGGCTCTTCAGCCCCACGCACAAATTGAAATTCCCCATCAAACTATCAACCAACTAAACTAACCATCTTCTTCTCATTCTCTATCAGACTCCAAGGAGCTTCTTGGTTCCCTTGATTTGGACATTTTGAGAGAATTTTCTTTTAAAGTGAGATAATTGCTTACTTCCACTTAAACTTAAAGGTCGGTGTGAAAGGGAACTGATTTGAGATGATTGGAATAGTTACGTAATTGGAGCATTGTTAATTGGAGCTCAATCAATGTAATATATTTCGTAATTTTATGATCAAGCCAAGGCGGCATGCAGTCTGGATTAGGCGAAACTTGTAAAAATTAAGTAGATATGCTGATTCCATCTTTATAACTCTTAAACCTGAATTAAATAAAATGTAAATTAGAAAAGTAGTAAAGGATTAAGATTACACTAGAGATATTATATGTTGTACAGCTGCACTTGAAAACTGCGTAATTTTTATGGCTTCTTCTTCTTCCAAGAAGTGTCCAGCTACTTTTTATTCAAACAGGAAGAAAATTAAAACTGATTGGCAGATTAGAATTCAAAGAAATCTTACAACTTAACAATATATTCTTATATACTGATAGCTAAACGATTTAGTCCTAATTCAAGTGAAGCAGCAAATGAGTGGAATTCAATTAGCGTTTGTTGGACGCACTCGTCGAATGCTATATGGGAAGAAGGAAATTCGATTTCTGTTTTCTGATTTGGAGTGTCTGGAGCAAATTAGTGCTTCTGCTTCCATTGTTTAGTTGTTGTGCTGCTCTTTCCATCACAAATCAGGGGAGAAATAAACATATACAAAGGGACAAGTGTGAATGTTTCCAACGGTCTATGCGAGAGGGGTTCCATTGTTAAGTTTTTGCTTCCCAAAGTTTGGTGGTTGTTTGGTCACGTGTCCCCCCAAAGTGGGTGGTTACCACAACTCAGTTTTCAAATATTCCCAGCAAACTTTAAAAAAAAAAGTCCCTTGGCCAGCATCCATTCATTACTTATGTATTCTTTCATTCATTCAGTTTTATCAGGAAGGAAAACGGTCACGGCTAATTTCCCCACGCTACATTTCCCCGATCACTCTGCAGAAGAGATGATGATGTTTGATGATGGAGCAAAATTCGGATTGCCTTCAAACATTATGATGACGAAGGAGATATTTCCTCCCCTTTCAAAGGGCTCAAAATAAATCCGAATTCGGAGCTTAAGTATATTTGAGTCTACGAGGCTTATATTTATTTCCTTTGCAGCATTAAATTGCAAGGTCATGGAGCAATGAAGTAATTTAGATTTTATGCAAACCGTTAAATTAGTTGCAGATGCCAGTAGTTGACTAATTGGCTCACGTGACTCTACTTATAAATTAAGAGAGAAAGAGAGACGAGAAAAACTTTCTTGTTGGAGGAAAGAAAATTGGGACCGGCTTCTTGCATTTGTAGTATTTTGAGCTGTCATTCCTAATGGTATTTATTGCATTGCATCCGTCCCAAACTAATCCTTTTCTTCCTTCCTTTCTTGAGGAAAAAAGTTTCTGAAGAAGAAGAAGAAAACTTAATATTTTTCTCTTATATTTTTGCAGAGACCTCCCTCATCCTCCTTATCCTATACTGGGGGTGCAAATGACGATGTCAGGTCACCGCCGCCGGGAGGAACGCCAGGCCCCTTGAGTCAACCCCCAAATTCTGCACATAGCACAGACAACTCTGATGTTGGTAAGTTCACAAACAAGTTACATATCATTCCAGCATAATTTGCCCATGAAACATTTTTTGGGGAGTTGAGAAAATTTCCGGAGAACATTTCCTCCTTTAAATTGCATACATTTTACTTTTAACTCTGAGGGAGAAGATCCCAAGGGGTTAACACACACAAAACACAATTCTCCACTATACACAATCCGATCATACATAGTAATACATACACACATTGAAATGTAACATAAATATGCAAGCAGCAGCAATTGGAATGGAAAAGACGATCAAGAATCAACAAACTAAACAAACAAATAAAAAGGGGCGAACAAGAAAATCCGCTTAGTCTGCTAAAAAGTCAATTTCTGTTTTTGTTTCTCCATTCAAATGTCTCTGTTTTCTAAAAGTAAAGTGGAATATATCTGAAATGAAATCTGTTTCCCATCTTTCTTCCGTCTTGTTTATTTTCTCTGTGGTTTGCTTCACTTTACCAAAGATTGTTTGGATTATTTTTGATATACAAAGCAGCAGGAGTAATTTTTGTTTTTACTAATGCCAGAAATGGAAAATTTTATTTACAAGAGGCAAAAAAAAAGTTAATTGGGAATAAATTCTTGGAGTATGAATGAAATAGCAGATATAGATATATAAAAGTAGGTCTTTTTCATGTGGCGTGGGTGCAATTGTGGAATTCTCTTCTTTCTTCGCCATAAATTAGGAGGAGAGTCCGATCAAACCTTTTTTACGACCTAATTCATCATCCTGACCTTTCCCAACCAAGCTGCTATGTAACACGGTGCATATTCATTCATAGCGATATCACACATAAAATAAAATATATTGCTAACCCTTGCATTTATGCAGACACCTCATTTATCTCAAAAACCAATAAATCATCATTTAAATACTTATACCCAATCCCTACATTTTATAGGAACTGCATCCAACTTACAACATAATTTGCATCTCTTATTCTCTTCTTTGTCTCAACTTTGTTATCATTTGATTGGATTTTGTTTTCTTCTTTTGTTTCTGAAATTGAATAGTTTATACTTTCCAGAAAGTTGTAGTAAGAATTTGTCGGGAGATAAAAGTTTTTCTCATTAAAAACTGTGAGAGTAAAAGTGGAGCCGTCGCCGGTCCCATTGTAAACAATTAGAGCGAGGCTAATCTCTGCTGGAATTGCCCATTTTCCACAACATCAAGTCCCCTTCAAAATTTTACATTACGCAACATTACATTATCCACAACCCCTACTAAAGATTTTTTATCTTAATAACAAATGCACAAAGATATCCTTACTTTTCTCGCCTCAACTATTCTCTTCCCATTTTTCCACAATAATTAAAAAGGATTATTCAAAATAATGAAAATTAATCGAGTGGAATGAGAAAAACTTTTGCATATAGCAGAGAGAGAGAGAGGATAATTATACAATGGAACATTACAATTAAAAAGAAGACAAGTTGAGATAAAAACGGTGTTCAAATGGAAGGGAGGAGGATTATCGGCTATCTCTTTACTATTTTTAATTTGTGCTTGTCCTCCATCATAATTAAAGCAAGTTGACAATGATATAAAAAGAGCCTTCTTTTACTACGCTCGCCCATCTCATAAAATATTTAAATGTCTGATAACGCAAAAGGAGTAATTAAAAACCCGGGTGGTAGTTTATGGTTTATGTACCTTTCGGGTGATTGACAGAGTCCTGCAAAATGCATAAAGTTTGTCCCATTTACTTTTTTTGCTTATTCGTTATAGTCCATACTGTTAATGTGAAGAGAGTATATAAAATATGTAATCGTACATAATCTAGGCTTCGGCGTTTGCTGTGTGGTTTAGTTTTATCTCACAAAAAGTAATTACAACAGCCATTGCATTGCAGGTAGATATAGACAGAAATTTCCAATACTCTCTCTTGTTGGTGATTACTTTTCTTTCTTTCTTTAATGGCTGCCTCTGATGTGATGCAATGCAATTAAGTTTGGGCCGTTAATGAGATTTTACTTCGTTTAGGCTAGAGGCGAGGAAAACAATTGTTTTAACTTTTAACTGCTAACTACTTTGCTTTGCTCAAGCTGGACGTTACCTTCCCTTGGATAAAATCTCGTTAACTTTTTTAAAAAAGAAAAAAAAACAAAAGGGAATCTTTATTTAAAAGTTTTACTGCTTTTTTTACAAGATAAAAGATTTTGCTTAGGGGGCACACTTCATAAATACGTATAATGCATAATAATAATATTATTATTATTGAGGTAAACATCGTATATTGTTTCCGAATGACATTCAATGACATTATCATCATTATGTGTGATATTTATTCATGTCATTACCGTGTCATATGTCATTATGTCACTCACTTCCTTGTGTATTGTGTATTAGTTCATGTCACCACTCCATCTTTTCATCTGATCCAGATTCAATTCTACATAATACAATGGATGACAGCTCGTATAAATTAAATGTCATAATATCCCACTGCCTATATATATACAATTAAAACGTTTGCCTGCAAATAATTAGAGAGCTGCTTTAATTGGAGTTTTTTAAAGGCGAGTGGGTGTGTCTTTCCAGAGGATGTCTTCATCAGAGAGAGAAGTGAGGAAAGTTCTGGACAGACAGACAGACAGACACGCACCACGGCTTCCTCACTCCTCCTGTCACTCATCACGGTCAAAATTATATTGCACCCCTGCATTCATACAAAAACACTTTTTACTCCTTCATTTTGAAATATAGAACAAACAAGGGAGCATAGTTTTAAGAGTTATGAGAGTGCCAGGACATGACATAACAACTGTGGAGGTCTATCATTTAAAACAACAACTTCCTTTGCATATGCATGCCTCTGAAATTGGAGTAAAGGGTAGGAGACGCTTGGCCTGTCACTCAAATTAAAGTAGACAAGTGTGGAAAACCAATTAAGTCTATTTTTAAGAAAATTTTGCAAACATTTGTCTACATTCTGTTTTACATCTTGTGAGATTGATTAACTAACCCATTGTTGTGATAAGATATAAATTTCAATTGTTGTTGGTGTTATTTTTTTTTGCAAGAGATGCGTACAAGCTAAAATCAAGAGCTTACGCGAGCCATTATCCATTCGTCAATTCAATTCCGTTTGTTGTTGTAGCCAGGAGCTGATTCTGATTGCACACCTTGTTCTCCGCATCACTCCTATTGTACTTCGGCCTGGGGAACAAGTCTTAAGAAAAAATTGAATTGAAATATTCAAAAGGAATAGGAAAATAAATAAAAAATGTAAAGTTCCGTTTTCTACATATATCCCGTGGTATTCCATAAAGCGTTAAACGATGAAAGTATATTGATGCTCATGTTATCTCACAAATTGTGGACATTACCAAAAATAATTTCTCGGCTGGTGGCGTGGGCTAGCACAAGACCAATTTTTTTCATAGATTTCAAAAGTTGCTTAAGGCTGCTCATCTTGACTTTGGATTTTGGTGTTCAACGATATTTTATACAGTTTATTAACAACACAATACAAGAATGGGGACGTTGGTTGGTTAACTAAGTAAGATGCCTGAATAATAAACATAATGGTAGGTAGTCTTGAAATAATGTTCAACAATGGTTGTTGATGAGCATGGCATCGCTGGCGTGGCATGGCGCTTTTTAGCCCCTGCACCCTGGAGCTTTATTCTTTAAAACTTGAGGAATGGATTACATCTTTTGTAAGAGATCTGAGCAAACACGTGACTCGTGTTTCATTGTTGTTGTTGTTGGCTTGCAGTTGGTGAAATTTTGAGGAAGGAGAAATTTTGCCAATAATTGAATGAAGCTCTCAATTGTTTTGTTTTGTGAGCATTAAATTGTTTCTGATCTGAAAGGATGAATAACAATGAGATTATGAAGCTCACCACGTATAGAGCAGACACCACAGGATTATATCGGTGGGGGATCGAAAAAAGTCGAATTCTTCTTGTTGGTCTTCCATGTCGAGCATTCAAATCAAAACTATCAAAAAGACACACCAGTGTACATTACAATTTATAATCTCAATAGGTGATCTTCAAATATTAAATTTACTTTAAAAAAAAGAGTTTTGCACATTTTATTTTTACATGTTTATATAGTTTGTATGTATATCTTTAAGGCTTAAAAAATTGTAAAATCTTAAATCTTTGGATATGCATAACAATGGGTAGTTTAATGAAGTGTTGTGTTCCATGTTTGGTTTGTTTTTCCTCGGACGGTCCGACTTTATAAAAAAAGTTGGACCTGCATCTCTCTCTCTCCATATCTATCCATCAGTCAGTTGCGGTCTCTTCTTTTCCTGCGTATGATTTGTGGGCTGTCACTCTCCCCAGAAGAGATTTTACTAGTTTTGGCCCGACAGACAATAGATTGGAGGAATGGCCAGCCACAGCTCTCATCAGAGTATCAAACAATCTTGTACTCTTCCTTTTACGTCTCTTTGTCCAACTAAATCCACGCCGACAGCTTTAAAGAGCAATTATAATATTCCTCACAGATATTATCATAAGTAATTTGTGAGAAATTTGCAAATTGTGCAAAGTTATAATTATGGCTTGAGCATAATTTAACGGTTGGTTAACAGAATGCTAATGAGAGAGTTTCCGTTTTATATACTACTTGAATAATTTTAGCCAAGAAATTTGCCTGAAGGCGTGGAGTTGACGAGGAACGAACTGATAAGTGCATGCAGTTGCCCCTTGTCCCTTGTGACTCGTTTCGCCGTGTTATCATCTTGGCGTAATGGATCTTTCATTATCTTCTCTCTTAAGGCTCAAATTACATGATCCATCATCATCAACATTCGAAGCAGGGCCTAAATCCACTCTCTTCTTGGTCAAGGGGAATTTTCCTCTCTTTAAAAATCGTTTTTCACAATTTTCTCCCATAAAAGTTCAAGAGGGAGAGAGAGTGGACTAGAGTTAAGTGAGGATTTATGTGTCGTGGGCTGAATTTCCAATTTCTTTTTATTCCAGTGGTCACTCAAATAACCCTTCGATCACAATATATAAGTATATATACACTCTCTCCAGGGATCACATAAAAATGAAGGGATAAGATTATTTGGCTTCCTTCCTCCTTTTAAATTACACATAAATTCCAGAATGGTCATTTAATGGTACAGTCCTATCACTTTGACTTTTAACCCCATGCAAAAGAAATTTTGGTATGTTTTGTAAAAAAAAGTTATGGTATTGTCGGTTTTTTTCAATACAAACTTTTCTATATAAATCATTAAACACTTTTTGCCTCAACTAATTTGAGTTGTGTACAGGATATGTTGGAATTATGTATGAAACAAGGTAAAATATGAGCCACCCTGCAAGCACACATTTTATTAACAGGTCACATTTTTCTTTTCCTTTCCCGATAAGAATCTAATGCTTCAGAAGAACAAGACATTTAAGAGGAAAATAATGAATTGTGTGATTTTAATGGGGGCTGTGTGGCCTGGGCTGTCATTAATTGTCAACTACCTACTGCACCTACCTGCCTTCTGTCCTTATCTATTACCACATCATTGATGGAATTGAAGGGTATTGATGATGGGTTGGTTACCTTACGCATTTTATATCATACCATTAGCGGTGATTAAGCACTTGATCCTTGATCCATTAGGGTCCAACCCAATAACCAGCTAAGGTGTAGTGGTAGGCAACAAATAAATATAATGCAATCCAATTACCCCAATTTCCTCTAATGCCCATCCATTAACTTTTATCAAATGTGTATGAGCACTTACTACTGCAAGCTACAAGAAATCTGAATTTTTCTTTTCACGTACAGATAATACAAAAGTTTCATTTATCTCTCATACATAGATACTTTTGGGGGGAGGGGGATATACAATATATATTATATTTTTTGGATGTGGGTGGATTAACCATGGTCAATTGGTCACCCTGCTCTTCTCTTAGTTTTGTTGGGCACGGGAGCGAATCTAATGGCCATCTCATCCATTTCCACAAATTACTTTGGAATCCGGCAAACCGTAAACAAAGTAAAGGAGAAGAGAATAAATAAATAACTTTGAGTGAGAGATGGACAACGTTCTCTCAGAAATATTCAAAAATTTTGAAAAAAACTGCTAGCCCAAGCAAAGCATTAAACCAACAGAGCATAGCGTAAATAATAATGCTCTCCGAGATCCATTTCAGTTCAACTCACTTTTATCCAGAATAAAAGATCCGGAAGATTTTTTTTGTCTTCCAGATCCATACACAAAACAGAATTTGGCCAGAATCCAATCCATCTACTTATTACTTACATCTATCTATCTATCTGTATACGTTCACATCAACCTTTAAGGCACACTCCACCCACGTCAAAACCAGAACGATGCAATTATCTCAGTGTCACAAACAGAAGGCTCAAGTTTGGATGCATTTTTTAACTATTGATTTTTGGTATTAATTGCAGGAAGTAAAAGAGGAAGTCGAACGGGTAGTTATGAAATACCAGCAACCAACCATTCCCGACACTCATCCTGGGTCCCCTCATCCCCCTATCCCTATGCAAGTAAGTACCACAAAACAAACTCTTTATTCTAAGTAAGTATACTTGGATAAGTTATCTTAAAAAGTGCATCGCGCATCTGCAAGCCAACGGCAGGCAGGTTAAGAGACTAGACATTGATAAATCTGAAGCTGTCAAATTGTGCACATGCCATCACTCAACCTCTTCCTCCGCCATTGGATTGGACGGAGAGAGTTGCATTGGAATTGCATCGCACAAGAGACTCCCCCTCCCTTTACCACTCTCCCATATTATTATTACGTAATACTATACGCAACATGGAAATGGAGTCCCGGAAGTTTTGTTGTAGAGAAAATTATTTTTAAAAATCACTCCATTTTTTGTCATTTAAAATCACTCAAAGACAAAGTTATAGCTTGTAATTTAAAGACAGTATTTAAAAGAGCATTAGAGGAGTAGAGACAGAGTGCAAATAATTTTAAGAGAGCATTTGGAGTTGGTTTGATGATGGCTGCAAGAGTTTATTTATAAATGCCAAGGGAGTATTTTTATCCGGAACGATCTCACTCACTCTTCTTTACAAACTCCCACTCGCCAACTTATCTATATATTTGAAAATAGAAGAGAGATTTGAAGTCTATAGTTAAAAAAAGCAAAGTGACGCTCGGTTTGGTTAATGACACTTTGATAACAGGGGAGAGGTCAGTAAGCCATCAATTCCTCGTTAAACTCCTCACTTATTGAGCATGAATTACAGGCCACCCCACACATTCCCACACCTCTCACCAGCCTCATAATCAATGCTTAGAATGGATTTTTATTATTATTTCTTTCTTATTTTTTATAGGCGACGCAAGTAACGCGAGCATCGGTAGCGGTGAAGGTACCGGAGAAGACGATGACGAAGGTGGAAAGAAAAATCAGAAAAAACGCGGAATTTTCCCTAAAGTTGCTACTAACATTTTAAGAGCGTGGCTATTCCAGCATCTCACTGTAAGTTGATTTGTTAATGGTGCTTTTAGTGGCTACTTTAATCTGCTCCAGGATTTTTCCTCGTCGTCTCGTTTCATAAATTCCGAATGGTTTTGTTGCTGGTATTGGCAATTTTGGACCGGCTTAGTTTCCGAGCCATTAGTTGTGAGGAGAAAGTAAGATTGAAGATTGAGAGTTGTGTGGATTAGGGCCCTAATTCCGGTGCCCATTTGTCCACTGCATTTTTATCGCTTTTTAAAGCCCCAGTGGGTCATTTAATGGGCACATCAAATCGGGGCATGAAACAGAGCCCAACCTTTGTCGATATACATACATCCATACATATATGCGGCATAAAAAAGCCATCTCCATTCCCCAGACTTAATGCCTCAATAACATGTGGTCATACAAGTCGTCTACTTAACTCTCAAAAGTCAGACCAAATTGCTCCCTCTCCAATCTCAATGGATATATCGGAAAAGCCAGGAAATAAAATATACAGAAAAAAGAACAAGAAGGAGGAAAATTGAAGGAAAATATTTGCAGGATGCATAAATACATTTGCATAGGAAAGTTGTTTCAAGGGATGAATTATTAAATAGATTGTTTATTGGTTTGGGCGACGAAGACGGTCTGACTAAAACACTCAAATCCAATCTCTTAAAAAAAGTCTCCCCATCCGAGAGAGTCAATTACCAGAATGCACTTTGCTCACTCACCTCCAATACCTGAAAACATGAAACGAATTCCACCCGAAAGAAATTCGGTCTTGTGAAAAAGAAGAGAGCCACCGACCTGTCACAACTTCCCTCATCAATCGTCCATGAAAATAAATACAATTAACCCAGCCCCTGCACTTTTCTGTTTTTTCCTTGGGTTTTGGCTTCTGCTGAAAAAACGCCAAGTGAATTGCCACTTAGAGCAATCCAATAAAATGAAAAGTGTGGCTTTAGTTTGGGGAATTCAAGTTTTTTTTTATTCGTGAGGGCTGAGAGAAGTGATTAGTTAATGGAAACACAAGAGAAAGAAAGAAGGGCAAAACAATTCACTTTACATTCCTTTTTAAAAAGAAATCTTTTTGGAGAAATTGCAAATGATACAAACTTTAAATAAAAAAAGAATTATGTTATTCAATTTCATTATTCTCTGTTTGTCGGCATCTCATAATTCTTTAGAGGGTTTTTCCATAATGAAGGCAAGAATTCATTAACTCGTCACGAAAATGTCATCATTGTCATTTCATTTCTGCATTCCAAGATTCCACCCAAATTATTTCCATTGTTATATTACAAGTTGAACAACAAAAATATGTATATTTTGGCCAAGTTTTCGTACATAAAAGATGAAAAGTAGTAACAAAAATCAATAAAAGGGATGACGTTGCAAATATCTGGTAGTAGGATGATGATAGACTGGCTTTAAATTTGGATTGAGGCCTCCTCTGTTATTTGGCTGGAGTGGATTATTGTTGTCTTTGTGATTGTGATACGCTTGAAACTTTAAATATATATTAAAGGGTGTCGGGCTGAGTGTCGGTTCCATTGTTGCTTATCCTCCAGATATTTTAAACTGGCATTGTGGCCTGGCATTATTAATAAACATGTGCTGGGAATGTTGTCTTTTGATGGGGTACTAGTCAAATGATGACAGTCAAAAATGCCCGTCATCTCCAGACCCATCATTACCAGTACAGCACGCCACGCGTCTCATATACTAAATGCAAAGTGCAGACTCATCATTTCATGGGGCAAAGTTTTCGTTTACTTTTTTAGAAATTTTTCTGCAATTCGAACAAAAACTCGACTTTTGAAATAGGATATTATATGCTGCTCTTACATATAGTTAGCAAAGTAGCAATGACAATTTGAGATGACAGTGCACAAGTTTGTACTTGCGTTGTGTTAGTCAGAGTGAACTTGAAAATTGGGGAGGAAGTTGGGAAAGGAAGATCATTTATCCCTGTATACATATTGATGACAAAGATCACATGCATACAAATAGCAGATAACATTCATCCAATTTGAAATAGTGAGTCGTGTGGGTGTGGCAGTGACTTTGACGAAGGCGGATTGACAGTTTTGACGTATGTTCGTGATCTGTAGTGAGACCACTCCCCCTCGTTACTGAATTTTTGGAGGAAGCCAAAAATCATGCCAAACTTTTACTTAATGATGATCATCATGCAACAATACTAATTTTGTCCATGTTATTAATTGCAGCACCCTTACCCCTCTGAGGACCAGAAGAAACAACTTGCCCAAGATACAGGCCTCACTATTTTACAAGTCAACAATTGGTGAGTATTTTTTTCAAATTGTGTTTATATATCCTGCTGCTATTTATTTATAAAACAAATCCGAAATCGGATCTGATTGTTTGTTCCAATCCGATTTTCTCTTGCAATTCAATCTAATGAATCTAAATCCAACAATCCTTCTAAGCCTTGTCGCATCTGCCTCTCCCGTATTTGTCTATTATCCCGATTTGTTGCATTAAGTATTAAAGCCTTGCTTTGGATGCTTTTAGAGTATTCCCATATTTTCAATTAAGGTCTCAGGTGCTGTGCTCCCCCAAGGGAGTAATTTTGCTCCGGCGTCATTCCTCATCCATCCACCATCTTGTTTGGGGTCTTTGGAGGAATTTATTTATGTCTGTATTAAGAATTAGTAGGGCTCTTAGGAGGGGCTGCTGGTGGCTGGCAGAAGCTACTACTGACCGCTCCGAACTCAAATGATTTCTCCGGAGAGCCCATTAAACTAATTGGAGGGAGAAAGTAATTACGTAAACCTAACCAACCCACACAAGGAGCTGCTAAGCTAACTAATTGCCATCAAAAATTTATCGGCCTTTTAACAATTTTGGCATTTTTTTGCAACCCTCAAACAACAATTCATAGCAGCACTTTACTATCTTGTGGATAAGCTTTATGTGGAGCTATTATATTCTCTGGAATTAGATTACGAGGTTTGATTAGCCATCCTGAGAGAGATTCAAGATTTATCTGCTGTGGTTTGGCTACATGTATAACAAGGACATGGGTTGACCATTAGTTGATGACGGCTCAATTAATCCTACCGCCCTTCCAATCAATACTCGTCAACCAGATCAGGCCACAGAAGACGAAGAAGAGAGAAAAAAAGTGCTGACCATTCTCTTGTGGTTGCGGCTGAACTGAACTGACATGCCACAAAATAACAATTCTTTCTCTTATAAAGTTTGTCTGTAAACTTTTTTTTTGAAGAAGGGAAACGGTAGTCAAAATATTTGGAGATATTTTTTTTTCAGTGGCAAAGATAAGGGTTTAGTTGTAGGGTGCGGTGAAGATTGGTTGCATTATTTATTTCTTTTCCCTTGCATAATATTCACTCTCTCTATCTGAAGGCAGCGAGTGATGGCTAGTGACAGCTACTCCAATATTCATTCTCAGGAAAACAGAAAAATAAAATAAAGCGAACGATCAACTGAATATTGATTTTGAGCGTGGGAGCAGCAGATTCGCCATAATTCTTCTATGGTGGCAAATAAGTGTCCATTACAAAGAATGCCAGCCAGTGACAGACACTACTGATACTGAACGAGAGTGGATTGAGCCATCATTTTTTTTATTCTTGGACATGGACTAATGTCCCCCGAGTGAGAGAATCCCCGCAGTCCCTTGTGATATTTGATGTGGTCACCTAGGGAGTCCCTTTGTGCCAAATTAGTCCGACCCTCACCATATTATGCTATATCCAGTCTCATCTTATTTTTAACGATTGGCGTGGCCAATTCAGTTCATTCCACTCGCACAGCGAACGAAATATTTATTAAACTTTCTTTCGGCATCCTTTTACCAAATTTTACCTCTCAAGCTGGAGGGGGTAGCAAAATTAACCTTTTCCCACACCCTGTATTTATATCTTTATATATTTATTATCAATAACAAAAAAAAGTTTCTTGGCAAGTTTCCTCCTCATATTGTCATCCATCCCATATTACATTATCATGGCATTGTTATGTCATTGTACTCTGTTGCTGTCATTGTAATGTAAATTATTCCGTATAAAATTTAAATCTCTCCGAATGTAGAATTTGAACCCGGGTTGGCTTTATATCCGAACCGGGACAAAGGCAATATCCGTTTCTCTCTCTCTTGTTAAATTTAAAGTCAGCCATCCATCACATTACTTTGGAAGCCAAATTTTGGAGCCGATTCCCATTGTTATGCAATGTTATGTTATGTAATTCCAGACTATGGAGTCAGAGAGTTCAGTGGTATGGTAATTTGATGTAATGGGGGAGACTTCTCCAGACCAGAAATTTTCATTCCATTGTCATCTAATGGATTCATTTCACTCTGTAAATCTCGTGTAATTCCACTCACTCACTATATATATACATGTTTACTTTGGAATTGAATTTAAATTCTTTAAAAATTGAATGGAAATTCCCTGCGGTGTGCTACATAGCTTTTGTTGGAAGCAATTAAAAATGATATCACGCTGTTTCGCTCAATGAAAGTTTGTTTAAATTGAATAAGTGCAACTTCTTGTATTTGCCATTTAAGTTAATTAGCCTTGTATCCATTATCTAATATTAAGCCAATTAAATTATACCATTAACCAACTGTACAAAAGAACTGTTTTTGCAAAACACATTATTGCAAGAGAAAGAGAGAGAGAAAAAGCAACAAAATTGCTTTCTTTTGGCTGGACAAATAAATAAATGGATTGACAACAAAAGACTAATAATCTTCATGTGTAGTAATGTTTCACGTATTTTGTAACGTGATACATGATGACATGAGATGATTCCTTCTTCGTCTCTCTCTTATTGTTGTCGCATTATTGTTCTCTTGTTTGCTGTCCTGTAATAAATCTGGGGACAAATAAATGCATTTGTTTTCTTCTCTTTTCTTGGGTCATGGGGGATTCTTCCTCTGGCTGATTCATTCCTCTTTTATTTATTTCCCAAATGTGGAGTGAAAAATGAGAGCTGTCACTTCATCCTCAAACCAAAGGGGAACAATTCCATTCCATTTCCATTTTATCTAAAAGAGACAAAAACTTTCTCTTCAAAAAAAGTCTCAATTTCCCCATCCCCTATTCCATTTTATATTTTATAAAAGTCGCTGACTGGGAAAATTTGAATATTGTTGCATTTTTATGATAATTTGAGCTGGATGGGGATGATGATGATTGTATATTATATGCATGAATGTGAGCATACATTAGCCTTAATTGCTAAATCAATATCTCCTTCATTTCACTCCTGGATGCACTCACAGCTTTCCCTCCCATAAAAGCAAAGTCATGAGCTTAGCAAAAGTTATTATAATGTGTAATGGGATACATTTTCAAAGTCATTGTCATTCGTAAAAAATCTTCAAATTATTTCTCAACTTTCCCTCTCAATCTTTTACTTTTTGATTCCAGCCAAAAGAAAGTTGTTTTCTGTCCACTTTAGTTTATGCCATTTGTGCTGTTTGTGGGTGGGGGCGAAAGTGAATGGACTTTGTAGGAAAAGCAGTAAAGTTATGAGCCATAAATCCTTCCTCTACACAACTCCACTTCCTTCCCAACTAAAGAGACTTTCTCTCTCCTCATCCTTAACATTTTTATCCCTCTTCTTGTGCATGTATATATGCAGTATGTATGCAATATCACAGCTTAAGCTCTGTTTTGTAATTAATGGGACAATTGACTGATTTGTCTGTGGGGGAATAATTATAATCCCCTTCTACCTTTCACCCATTAATTTACTTTAATGCCGCTTGGTTTTAATTTTAATCCCTCTCTGTCTCTCCCCATAAATAAACATGGTGTATTATATGTATATGTGGATTTATTTCAAGCAATTAGTCTCTAATGTGTAAATAATCCTGTCTTATCTTCCCTCTGCACAACCCTTCTACTAATGATCCACTTATCTTCCGGTCCACCTTTATTTTATTTGTGTATTTCATTACTTTCAGGTTTATCAACGCCCGACGCCGCATAGTCCAACCCCTCATTGATCAGTCTAATCGTGCAGGAGCTAGTGGTAAGGAAAATGAGATTTTTTGGTGATAAGATATGTTTAGGTAGAAATATTTTGGTAGGGGTGAGAATGAGAAATTTATATTATACTTATTGTGTGTTATGAGAGAGTGCCATTTGTTTCTGGCAGATTGATGAGGGAGCCACATTGTATCAAGCCTAGGTCAGGTCAGGTCATAATAATAATCGACCTTTGCTCTCTCTTTCTCATCATTTGCACGTGCTACGTATATAGAATTGTCACCCTAACAGAAAGAGAGCAAGCAATCCAATTTTGAAGGGAATTATTATTAGGCATTAAGACAATCTGGTGCAGTTGTAGAAATGAGGAATTTTATTGGAAGGAAACTATTTATCCCTGTTTTTACATTAGCTTGCAATAAATTAGTTGCTCAAGTGTCATTTGTCCTTTGTCCAGTTTGGAATGGGAATGGCACTAATTAGAGGAGACAAATTGGATGGCTTAGTTGTAGCGTCAGCTGCACTACTTCTTGATCCCACTCATTGGCACCTCCGCAAATTTATGACCCTAGATTAGAAACAAAGTGGACAAACTGGTCAATGACGAGTCACATAAATTATAAACAACTTTTGAGACTCTCTTAGATAGCATTTTTTAACTTAATTTTAGTCTTCGATTTCTTAACAAGGATTTCTAAAAATTCAGTGTTCCCTGGGTTCGGTTCAGGTGGAGCATACGGACCTGAGGCCGGGATGGGCTACATGATGGATGGTCAACAAATGGTGCATCGAGCTCCAGACGCCCCCTTCCATAATGAGGCGTACCACTACCCCCCTCAGTATTACGGACATCTCTAAATTTAGCTACAACTTTAATTATTATTATTAGAAGCTAAGAAGAAGACGACGACGACGACGAAGGACTACAGACATGACGTAAGTTGCAAACAGAGAAAATGTAAAAAGTAAAAAAAAAAAAAAAAAAAAATAATGAGAATTTTGTGTCTGAGGGTGAACTGAGATGATATCACTTTCTCTCCAAGTGTAAAGAATGTTTTTGGGGAGGGGAAAGTGATGGATGATGGGCATAGGAAAATTAACACTTTTTCTCATTACCACAAAATAAAATGTGATCTTTCCTCCTACTCCATTCCCCTTTTTAAATTTTAATGGAAACTTCCAAACTTGCATTTTCTATTCCAAATAAATGTTTTCCCTGCCTCTGTTTCCAACCATAAATAAGATTCCAAAACAATGGAAAAGGAAAGCAAAGAGATAGCAAGTAGGCAAAGAACAAAGAATGAGATAAAACACAAAACATATTTTAATTTCAAACTTTCCATTGTCTAATGAAAAGTCATTTCCTATTTTGGGGAAAATTTTACTTTATTCTTATTTATAAAATTGAAATTAATTAAAATTTGATGTGAATATCAGAATAAAACTTTTTTTACTCATTTTTTATGTCAGATGTAATATCATAATAATCTGGGGACATAAACTTTTTACATCTTTTTTACTACCACTAGTCTCACGCCATTAAATCCTCGTAATAATAAAATGGACACTTATCCATCTCACAATCACTGCACAACATTCTCGCCTTGTTACAGAGATTAGAATAAAATCAAATGAAACGTTTTTTTTATTCTTTTGCAGGACGGCGAGGCTTAACTATTAACATTGGATCCATTGGATGATGGATGGAGAAAACCAAAAACTATTTAATTTTTACGTTATACATTGCGGACCCTCAAAACACCATCCTCTCAATCTACCTTAAAAATATGCTGGAACTGTAAATTATAGCAATGAATGAATAGTTAAGTAGCTGCAAAGCAAAAGCAAAGCAAACTCAAATATTAAACAATCATCAAAAAAATCCACTTTTTGCCATAAAATAATTACGAGTATATATGAGTAACTAACTGCAAAAAGCTTCTCTTCTGCTGCTTCTTATACAAATTCATCTTCTTCTTGGAAAACATTTTTAAATTTCTTACGAGAATTTGAGCTCTAAAAACATGAGAAAATAAAACTTTTCAACAATGTGACTTGTGAAGCTATACGTAAAAAAAAACTTTTAACTCAATAATAGAGTCCAATCTTTAAAAACCTTTCTGTGACATGAGATATACGATTTTGAACATTTCTAACAAAAATTTTCTAGAAGCTTGTCTAAATTCTTTTCCTTTAAAATTATTACACAGGGTATTTATTCAACATTTACAATTTTTAGTGCACACATATTTAAATACGTATTGACATTATTTTAGCTGCGACATTTTGCCATGATTTTTATGTTCCATTTTTCTAAAATGCGGTGCGACTAAATTAAATTAACTTTGTAACTGTTATAATTTACTGTAAATAGTTATGCAGCCACGCAGATAACTACAATACAAGTTGTTATAAAAAATATATAGTTGGCTAACATAAGTGATTTCGTAGTTTGGCTAAATAAATGTGTATTTAAATGTACAAAGTTGTAAAGTTTTAGAACTAGTTAAATTTAAAGGAGGAGGCAATCGTTCGTTTTATTCTTAGATTTTTAATTAAGTCATTAGTTAATTATTATTAGTGTTTGTCTTGTGTTTGTTGAATCCCTCTACAGTTACCCCAAAACAAAATGTTTAATAGACTTTCGTTAATTTAAGAAACGTACGTAATAAAATAATCCCCCAAACTAATGTTAGTTAAGGTATGTTGGATACGTTAAATACTTAGAAAGTGTCATACCTCTAAAAGTAAAAATTCAATCAATCAAATCACGAGAAAAGAAAAAAATGATTTGATTTTTATTTCAAAAATGAAAAATCAAATAAAAAGTATTCAATTGAAAAAAAAAATATAAAAAAAATATTTGGTTGTTATATTTCTTTCTTTTGCATACTTAAATTCATAATTGCCGCTAAAAATAGATAGCGTTACAATAATCGATGCAGATTTTTATTTTATTTTGGGTTTTCAAAGTTCCAAAGTTTTTTGTATTTTTTTTGTATTTTTGGCCGTGTGGGTGGTTCTTGGTTGTTTTTGGCTGGAGTGAAAGTTGATGGGAAGTGTCTGCTGCCTGCATCTGGAGTTGGAGCGAGAGAGTCAAAGTGGGTCCATAAATCAGATCCAATCTCTCTCTTCTGTGACAGGGCAGGATGAAAATCCAAGACAAGAGAGAAAGAGAAGCCTCTGCTCTCCTTCCTCTCGTCCATCCAATTTACTTTACCAGCTCTTGGCTTTCTCTCCATTTTTCCAAAGAAAAAAGAACCAAGCAAAAGGCCAAAGGAGTGGTCACAGACCCTAACGACCAAGTTGAAAAGAACTTGCTAAAAGAAAGTTTTTCAAACGAGAAATATGAAGACCCCTTGGAATTTTGTAAAGCAGTACAGTACATGACATGTTGGGCTACTTTATGATACGGCTGAATGGCTGATGCTGCATCATTTAAACAGTCTTTTCACTCATTGGAGAAAGTTTGGAAAAAAATCCAAACCCCTCTGAACTTGGTCATGTAATGAAAAAAAGGAAGAGGGATTAAAATGCAATCATTTCAGGCAAATTTCCCTTAAAATTTAAGTTTGTTGGCTTAAAATTCCTCAATAAAAATGGAATTAATCCATTGTCACTCATTTAAATTCGTTTCCAGCTACTCACCAAGATTAAAATTAATCCCACAATTTGAGAAAAAACTCAATTTCCCATTTTCTTTATTTCCTCACCATTTAATCCGTTTAATTCTTTTCTCTCTGTATTTCTGGAAAAAACGGAATCTTGGTGAGTGGCAAAAAAATCTGGTAATTTGTAAAGTGTCAAAGTAGGTAATTGTCAGTTGGAGATTGATCAAATTAGGAGTGAAATTATAAAAGTCCTTGTCTAATATTTTTAGGGGAGAGTGAGAGTGGAAAAATGAGATTAATTCTCTCGCAAGTTATAAGCCGTCAATTACATTAAGTTACTTTACATCATCTGGCTCTAACTTGGCAAAAATTGATCCAATTTTCTAAAATAAGTAGAAAGACGCAATAAGAGTTTCATATTCCATAATAATAACAATAATCATATTAATATGATAATTTCATTTTCCCTTTAGTATAAATTCGAAGTGCTCACACGCAAAATCTTTTTCACACACACAAAAAAATCCAAATGTTGGTACTTGTGCTTCTCGGTTTTTGACAAGTGTGTCTCAAGTGCTCTTCAGTTTTGAGTTGTGGGGTAGCAATTTAAGGATTTCATTTCCGACATAAACTGGAGTGGACATTTACCCTAGTCTTAAGTGGATGGATAATAATATAATTCTCCCCCAGATAAAAAGCCAGTGTCAGTTTTCAAATGTTGCAATTAAAATCACAAGTCAAGATAAATGTACTTTTCTTCAGGTAATTCATCTTTTTGGGGCATGAAATTCATCACAACACATTCCAATGAAAAAGTAGCCATTCACTTATTTAACAAAACCCACAAAGTGCATTTCTTTTGATTGGGATCTCGTATATGGTTGTTAGATGAAAGGAGCGTGATTGACGCGTGGCTCATCCGTTTAACAATTAATATAAAATGGAATTGACATTTGAAGAAAAGAAGTAAAGTAACATCTTACTCACTCACCTTCATTTAAAATCTTTTCATAAATTCAATTCTTCTCTCTTTTTATTTATTTTGTTTTATCTCCACATCTCCTTCATAAATAAATAGCCATAGACCAAAATCCATCTGCACAGGTGTCAGGGCATGAAATGAACATAAAGTGAAATGAGTGACAGCTCAGAAGCTGCTTCTTCTTACCGAAAAATCTTCCAAGAAAGAAAAGACACCTACCTTGGCAGCTATTATTGAATAAAATAAAAGAAAGGCATCATCTCACTTTTCCATTTAATAGAGTGAGTGACACCGCCTTTTTATTTTATTTTATCTGCGAAATAAGACAATGGAAAACCTGGAAATGACATGCGAAAAATGAAGATGTACATGATACATAAAATATAAACACTTTTGCATTATTTCCCATGATAGAAATGAGTGAGGTTGTTAGCTAATGGAACTGCGGGGCAAGATGAAATTTAACATTTCTTCATATGTGGAATCTGTGGAATTCTTATTACTGCAGATACCATAATTAAAAATGAGCTGCTAATTACCATCTTGCGCTAATTCTATATAACCTCATGAGTAAATTGTAATTGCAGAGGCCAAAGAGTTATATTTAAAATATATTTCAGAAAAACGAAAACCTTAGTCGAGGGATGAGTGTAATTAAAAGTTTAAAATAAAGTTTACTTTGACTCAAACTAACTTTGATGCAAAGCGCATTTTAAAAAATATACGTAAAGTACAGGGTAGGTAACTGTCAAACGACTTTTTCCTAGTAAATAACATTTTTGGTTTCCAAAATAACAAAAACTTTTGACCAGGAAATAAGATCGTCCTACACTCTTATAATTAACTATGCAAAATTTCGATCCAAATTCAGCTCAAAGGTATTGAACCGTCCTTCCTAACCAAATACATGATTTATTTTCATCATTAGTCATTAGTGAATATTTTGCTTGCTTACACTTTTTCCTCACCTAAGGAATATATTTTTCTCTTTTATTCTCTAATATTTTACCCAGTAATTAGTCGGTATATGGCTCTTATATATGTTTTTGTAGAGTGGGAGGTGAAGATTTTAGCTGCAGACTTTTTATTTAGGGGGTTGGGCAGCTTAAGGTACAATTTTCATTAAGTTCATCTCAGCCTCCACTCTGTCTCTTGGGTTTAACGCTATAAATTAAAGGATAATGTAAGAAGATAGAGAAGAACGGACATTGGAATCTTTCTTGGAATTTGGCTGGAATGGAATTTCTTAAACCACACCCACTCCCAACTACTCAACAATTTATTTTCCTCGGGTCAAAGCGACTCAAAGCTAATGAACATCCTGCTGAAATATTTTTGGAAAAATGCAAGATTTTATAGACATTTGCATTGTTGTACTTATACTAAAAATAATAGGTTCTAAAATTGTGTAACTAATTGGATCAACCCTTTCATTTGCGTGGTGAAAATGCCTATAATTTTATTGATCTCGGGTCATGCAAGCAGTGTACAAAGTAGCCCTTGTGTGAGATGAAATGAGAGATAATGTGTTATTTACCTGGTTGGCTGTTGTAATATTTTGGAAGGCTTCCTCCGTCCACAACCTATAATTTAAATCATTATTCTGAATGGAAATTGATGTCACCAGTTATTGCCTTTATGTATATCTGTGGGTGGGATCTTTCTCATTGTTTCATGTCGTGTCATGATGTTGAAACAAATTTCCTGTCCACAAAACTCAGGGAAATTGTTAAGTGATGACATCCAAATTTAGACACGCGAGGAAGCTGGGAGGTTAAAATAAGTAATTACTAATTGGAGCAAATTGTGACATGAAACAATGGGTTCATTTTCTTGTGTGTGGCATGGGATGAAATGATAACTTTACAATTTGTTAACAATCCAATGCTAACAAGTATTAAATCATTCTTTTCTAGGATTGCATGCGCCTAATTGGCTAACTAATTGCTCCTCCTGCTTACCTACATATAATAGTATAGTTGGTCTGTCATCTCAAAAGCCAACAATTTAAAACTAACAAGCAATGCCACAACAAGTATTTTAAAATTTTCAAGTACCTCATCCAATTGCTTTTGCATGTCAAACGTTTGTTTGTTTTCGGTTAATAATACTAACGAGGGAATTATTGTTTGTTTGGGCTATGCCACCACAAGGAACTTTTTAATTAGCAAACTTTTGAGAAACTGTAGTACAACCCCATAATTTCTCGGTTGTCAATTATATTCAATCCAATCTCTAATAATCTCATTCTTTCACTGACTAATTTAAAGCTGATGGACGTTTCCTACATTTGGTTGTCGCTTATATGGGGTATATAATAATTGGCAAATGTGTGATTTACCTGGTTGCACCCTTTCCACAGTTTCAATGTCAAAAACAAAGTTTGATATATAAATAATTTAGGCATATGCAATCTTATCCAAATTTAATGGCCAATTGATTGACAGCTTCAAAGAATGAGAAAACTTGAGACAAAGCTAGTTTTTATATAGTCCCCACATCCCCATCTCGTGGAAGAATTTTCATGAACAAATAAACCCTTGCTAGAATGCTTTGTTATTTTATTATTTCGAACACTTATTAATGATCTGGTTTCATTTTGTAATGCAAATTATGTTAATGTTTTTTACTCTTTCCCTTCTTTGCCTTCCCTTTTTTGAAGCATGCTGCTTTTTTGTTGGGTTTCTTTTGGTAATTCTTTTTTGCTTGTTGCAACTGGGGCTTGACGTTTGCCAAAGAGTCGCATTCTGACAAAGCGTCCAAAAAGTCTTCGCATGAAAGATTGCTCAAGTCTTGGCCCTTCAATTGTCCAGCGCAATCCGTAATTGACACTCCGGCAAGTCCCATCACAAGTCCGGAACTTGAATGCCCCAAAGTCCCCACGAGAGAAGAAAGCGTCCCCAAAGTTCCTGAAATCTCTTCATTAGGATCAAGTGGGGCTGCCCGCTTCTATATTAAAAATGCAAGTAGAAATTTTAGTACATACCAGATTATATATTTTTTTTTTAAACTTATTACATTCAGGGGAACTGCTTCAGATGTGAGACTAAGGATCTGAAAATAAAATGTTCATTTTTAATCTAAATAATGTTAGAAAATGAAACGTTACCCCATGAAGACATATACAAGCGAATGCCAGAACCCAAACCATGTTGGAAATTATAATGACGCTTTTACTAATTTTAGTCGTCCATTTATATCCAGCTAAAAATTTAAAAAATAGCATGTTTCTTTGAATTACATAAACATGCAATTGACATGATATATAATTAGCATGTAAACTAATAGACATGATAATTTATGGGTTTTATTTTCACTTAAAATATAGAAATTAATTTTGCAAATATATTTTTATCTAATTTGATTTTGAGAAATCTTTGATAGAAATTTCTCATGTCATTGTTTTGTTTATCACATTTAATTGAAACTTTATTGTCAAAACACGCCAATGTCATATTTTATCTAAACTTTTAATGGAAATGTCAAATTATAATCATTATATCAATTAAAGTGGTATGACCATTATCAACTTGAATCTTGTTACCATTTGACTTTGGGTTTTCTCTGAGCATTATTTCCAAAATGTTGAGAATTTTCTCTCTTTTGCTGCTTTCTGTGGTTTTTGCTTCTTCGGAACCATCAAAAATCGAAGCAAAACTGTTAAATCGAGATGTTTCTGAAACTTTTAATGTTTTCGTGACATTTACAACGGGAATAGATGTTCCATTGTCAAGCGTGGTATCCAGAAATATTGCCGATCGAGGTCAAAGAGCTACAGCAATTTACAACGTCCTCTCGCTCTCTGCTCAAAACACCCAAAAAGAAGCCAAATCTCTGTTGACTAAAATTGGATTTCCATTAGAGCGTGCAACTACATTTTGGATCAATAACAAATTGTACTTGAGGGTAATATTTAGCAAAAAACCAAAAGATGCAGTTTTCTAAATGCAAAATCTTATTTAGGAAGTAGACTTGTCTACAATTTTAGCTCTTGCATCCCTTTCATCTGTGGCTTCTATTACGGAAGAAATTGTTGCATATTTAAAACGACCCATTATTGAGAACGTTGCATCTCCAAGAGATGCCTCAATTCTTGCAGAATGGAACGTGGAAAAAATGGGAGCTCATTTGGTTTGGGATGCGCCTTGGGGGAATAATGGCAGTGGGGTGTGTAAAATATAAAGTTTACATATTATTAGTGTTAATATAATAATACTAATACTAACTTTTTTAAATAAAGGTCACCGTAGGATTTATAGATACCGGGGTCAGAGGGACTCACGAAGCTATTAGAGATCAATACGTAAATGATGGCAAGGCGTGGCGTGACCCTTACAATCAATATAGTGTCCCCACTGACGTTTATAATCATGGAACCCATACAGTGGGAAGTGTTTTAGGAAAGTGAGTATGAAGCTTTCAACTTTTGTATCCTAATTGTTGTCTAAATGTGTATGCATAAATTTGTATTATAGATTCGGAATTGGAATGGCGCCAGCCGCGCGTTGGATAGCGTGCAAAGGATATCGTGATGATGGGTCCGCTTATGAGTCAGCTTTTGCCGAATGTGGACAATTCATGGTCAGTTTGTTTTAATTTTCGTATTAATTGTTTGTTAAATGTTTTTTTTTTTGAAAACAGGTTTGCCCAACCGATAGCAGTGGCAATAATCCAGATTGTTCAAAAAGTCCCCAAGTTACAAGCAATTCATGGGGCGTTTGGCCAGGAACAAACTTTTTTGAAGACATTTTGGATGTCTGGAGGTCAATTGGAATAATTCCACTTTTCTCAATGGGAAACGAGGGTCCTGAATGTTCTGACGTCCTTTCACCTGCCGACAGTACCAAAGCCATTGGCGTTGGGGCGACAGGAAGAAATGACGAGTTAGCCAGCTTCAGCTCTCGAGGTCCAAGTAGATACGGAGTTATTAAGCCAGATTTCTCGGGTGAGTGTCAAATTTACCCCGACATATTGACCCCATTCATAAAAAAGTATATAATAATTGAAATTTATGATATAAATAGCCCCTGGAATGTCCATCAGGTCATGTGATTGCAATGGGGACACTCTCTACGCCTCTTTCTCGGGCACTTCAATGTCATGTCCCAGTTAGCGTTTGTCTAATTCTATTTAAATTTTTGCAAGATTGATGTGAAAGTTGTTATTTTATATTTATTTGTATTAAAATAATAGACGCAGCCGGCGTTGTGGCTCTAATGGTCGGGAAAAGGAGGGACGTCAGTTATGACACCGTTTACTCCATTTTCAGGTCAACGGCCGTAAGAAGTGAACAAACTACCGGAGAAGTTTGCGGAGGAATTCCTGATTATGTGTGGCCTAATAATAGATTTGGTAATTGTTTTTTTATTTAAAGGTAGTGACGGTATAAGGGGGTGTAACAGGCTAATGACTTATTTCTCCCAATATTTTTACTCCGCCATGAGGCCCCACTCTTCTACTTCATCATACAAAAAAGTTGGAGTCAAAATCTCATTTCTTCTTGAAAAAATCGTTGTTCAGAAATTGCATGTTTTTGGTGTTTTTTTGCTCAAAACATGCAATTTCTGAACAACGATTTTTCCAAGAAGAAATGAGATTTTGACTCCAACTTTTTTGTATGATGAAGTAGGTGAATGGGGTCTTATGGCGGACCAATTAGAACCTTAATTGAAGTTGATGTATCTTTATGGAATTTCAATGAAAGTCTGTCTGTCTGTTTGCACGATAACTCTTGAACAAATTATTTTTTTTAAATTCTGTTTTTTGCAACGTGTTTGTATCTTGAAAAATACAAAAATGAATCCCCCAGGTCACGGTCAAGGGGGTAAAAAAATTCAAAAATATGAAAAACTCCAAAAAAGATGTCATTATTTTGGGTTTTTTGGGGTACGATGGTGGCACTCAAAACTCTTTCTATTGACCCCTTGACCTTTCCCCCGGGGAAAAATCAACTAATTTTTACTGGTAAATCTTGCTTACTTTTTATTTATTTATTTAAATAAATCAACAATTACCTAAATTGGTTATACTGCATTTCAGGCTTTGTTAACTAATAATGGCAAAATTAGTTTTTGACGGGCTCACTATTGTACTAACAGACTGGAGCTTGTTTGAACAAGCGCTTGGTGTGATAGAGCTTAGCGTTTCGTCTCCACGACGAGTAACTCACAACGATTTTAAAGGGTTGTCCTTTCTCGAAACAGAAGAAAGGGGATATTTCATTCCGTTAACTAAATGGAATTTTATGAGTTTCGGTGTGTTGTTCACAGTAAGGAATCAATCAGCTCACGACCTTGTTCCCCAGCAAAACATGATTCCTGGAATTGACCAGAAACCGTTTGTAACAGAATGCATTGAAAGGACTCTTTTAAAAATGGCAAGTTCAGACACCTCAAAATGTTTCATCGCAAGACCAAGTAAGAAATTCGAATCTGTTGTAGTCCATAGTCAAGACATTGTAGAGTTTGATCAACTTTTATAAGGGGAAATATCACTGCGGATGGTTATTAATGAAGCTCAAGGAATTACAGACAATGTCCTACATTTTATCGCCCCAGTGATCCATCGTACTCGACAGAGTGCTAGCATAGAGATTCTTTACAGGAACATCACACAGATTATTCCAGAAACCATAGAGTCTATGGTGTTGCACGTTGCCTGTGATATTTCATCTCCTGGTACATTAACATGTTTTGATGCGGAAAAGGTGAAACGTTTTACGGGACAGAAAATAAATTACAAATACCCTGTAGCGTTGATTCCACGAGCTTTCAATCTGTACAATACGGAGCCACGGAGGTAACACATTTTGACGAAGACTTTAGGGTTTGTGGGACTAAATTTTACGCACACATTTTCAAGTACAATCACAGAGGCAATGTTCGTAATTTCGACCGAATCCATTATTCAAACTCTCAAGTCTCGGGAAGGATCATGTATCCTAAATGGGTTCGAGATGTGCTTGGGTGCTTCACAATCATGGAAATGAGTCGAAACATTTCGCTGAAAAGTTGGCTTTACTCCTATGCTATTGCTTCAAATTTGGAAGGTAATTCAAAATGAACATTCATTGAAAAGTTATTTTTTATATGATTTTTTGACTTTTAGACAGTATCAAACCGAACGGTAGAATTTACGATGATGGACCTGTTGGAAACGAGGGATTTTGTGTCAGATGCATTTCGATTTGGCGGATTCGATAGCAGGACGTATTTTCAGCCGTTCAGTCAAGTAGAGCAAGAAGCCCGTTTAAGGGTAGACACTGAAGAAGTTTGTAGTCTGGATGCAGTTAAAGCACTAAAACGAGGAGCCCAGAGCTTGGTATCATCGTTGCTTTATGGAGTAATGCAGTTTGGCCGAACACGAAGGTCCCCTCAAACACAGTCCAAGGGTCAGGTTGCAAGAATGTTCGACAAGTTTTTAAAGCAAAAAGTTTTATCAGGATGGAGGGTCGCAAGAAGAGATGATGGTGGAGTAATAAATGAGCCTCTAACTATTACCTACGATTTTTTGACATCTTGGGAACTTGCCAAGTATTTCCTTGAATCTAGATCTGGGTTTGATATGTTCTCCTTTCCTAAATGGTTGGCAAGATTATATAAAGAAATTTTAAAAGGGGACACTCAAATGTGGGAAATGTTGTTAACACAATTTGCATATGAAATTGAAAGAAACTGTTTAAATGAAAGACACTCTTTAATATTTCCTTTAAAAAACAATCATATAATAATCTGCGGTCCCTTGATGGGTCCACCAGAGAAAACTTACAGCAACAGCTATTTTGATGATAAAGAAGTATTTTTAAAAATCTATAGAGAATTAGGAGTAAGGAACATTGATTTGTTGTTGACTGATTTTGGTAGACATGGTTTTAAGTCGAGTATCAACATTTTAAATTATTCTTAATTACCGGTGAAATTTATATTAGAATATATTACATTTATTAGTTTTGGTTTATTTTTTAGCGTATATCATTTACACTTTTTGTTTGGTTGTTAAACTAAAAAAGATAATAAAAAAATAACGTGTTTGTAAGTTGGTAGATTTGGTTGTTTTTTTTTGCAATTTTTAAGTGTGGTTTAATTACTTATAGTTGTTTGTCCAATATTTAGCTTGCACGTTTAAGGAAAAATGCAATATAGGGCGTCAAAATGGGGAAATTCACTCATCGGTAAATAAGCCGCGTGTTTAGTTTTTTATGCAGCAAGGGATAACTGGCTTCACTCTATGGACAAAAATCTGAGGATACGCTGGAGCGTCTCTACGCTGACGGTTTATCAGGCTTTTGGTTGGGATGCATGAGTGGACGGATGCGAGCAAACTCACGAAGAAGGGTACCACGAAGGGCCCAGTCTCAGCGTATGGGAATCCCAGAATGGGATAAGCGAAAGACGAGTTGTAGACCGAAGCGAGTAGCATGGGAATGTGGCAGATGAAGGAGAAAGTTGTAGTTCAGTAGAGAGGAGGCATAATGGGGCAGAGTTGAGGAAATGCGTTGAGCCCAGGCTTTAGTTTTTGCTTTAGGCCCAGCGGGATACCGAATCTCACTCCGTTTAATCTCTGCACCACACTAGCAGCTACGGCCCGCGGACCTTCCACTGCCTTCCAGCGGTTATTCTAGCTCAAGTACTTCATCTTTACGGATTCACGCATTAGATTTTTCTTTACCGGAATTGGTTTTGTTGCTATGGTAACCTAAACACATATAAAATTTATTTTTTGATGACCCTTTAACAAGATATTTGATTACTTTTTGACTAAATTTTAATTAATTCTTGAATTAATCTCAATTTTGCTTTGCTTAGCTAAATTGGACAAAATTTTGAAGTTTTCAATTTCACTTGTACACACAAACTACAGAGAAATTTATAAATGCACAAAAAGATCGGAAATACATTCATGCATTTCATGTTTTTGGGAACTTGGTTAAAAATTAAATGAAAATTTTAAAAAACATATGCAAATATGGTTTTGTTTTGTGCAAACTTTCTTTGCAATTTTAGAGCATCATAATTAATTGAAGTTTTTATTTTCCCTTTTTTCGATTATTTTAGCTTTTTAGCCCGACCCAGGGCTTATGTAACCAGTATGTCTGTCTGTCCGTCTGTCTGTCCGTCTGTCTGTCTGTCCGTCTGTCTGTCTGTCTGTGACACGATAGGGCCCAAACGGCAAGCCGTTTACCGATCGTCTCCAAATTTTGCACACGTGTCCTACTACTCAATAGCTTGGATGAGTTCGAAGATGAGCAAAATCGGT
>JAQIXN010000757.1:0-29218 GCA_034698145.1 Proisotoma minuta
ATTAATTTGCATATGTACAGATCGTTTAAATATTTTTTTCTAAAATTTTGAAGATGATGAAGCACTACTGGAAATTAATGGCTTAGAATTTCTGTAAATATTTACATTTTTTTGATGGTATGTACCAAATTTTCTTTCATTTAAATCGTATGTGATTTTGCAAGTGAAAAGGATTTGAAAGGAAATTTGATAAACAAGCATTTTATTCTATAAATCAATAAATGTTTATGTAATCCAAGCTTCTAAAGATGCCTTTAATTCAAATCAGATGCACTCAACTTTCTCCGCTCAAAAACACTGACTAGACGTTTGGTATCAATTTACTTGTTTAATGGCAGAAATCCGACTTTTAATTTGAGGAATCCTGCCAACTTCATCTAAAAGTTTGATCCTAATTAGGCCAACTTTTCTTGCTGAGTGTGTACCTTGTGTAATTCGATATTGGCTCTTGCCCGTTATATTTAAACGCTTCCTACTTTGGCAGTGATTATACAACACAAAGATTTACTTCTTCCTTGAAGGAGGAAGTATTTAAATTTTATAGCTTATTACCTTCTTCAGACTTTTGGCGTCCGCTTCATTTCATTTCATTAAACGTTTGCTCAAAGTTGAAAATATTGGCAGCACGTTTATTTCAGCCTTTCACTGCAAAAGTCGATTAGGAAAGTGTAAAGTAAAAATGTCATTAACTTTCTCTTCATTTAAGTGACTTTCGTGCTAACTCAATTATAAATCTCTTATTTTAATCAATTTTCTGACTTTTATATGACTTTAACCTCCAAAAAAGTGGATAGCCTTCAATTAATATTGTAGTGCTGGAAAATGTTTACGGAGCAGAATTTGGCAAGTTATAAAAATAAAATATGTATGAAGAACAAGATAAGAACTTTCACCTTCAAAATTATGACGTAACCCAAAGATAATTTTGGAACAATGCATTGCAGCTTGTTGATTTACAAACCACAGACGAAGGAGAAGAAGTCCCAAAAGTGAAAGCATTTGTGATAAATGCTCTTGAATCTTTAAGCCTCTCTGGTCGAGATTCATTCCCCAAATCTCAAAGCAGTAAGATTTAGCTGACCGCATTTGTTAGGTAGACACATACATATTTTAACACACTGATTTCAGCTCCAGTCAGAGGAAGCATTAGGAAGTTTGAGAGAACACTTTGTTGGTGGCGAAAGGAATGCTATTTGTTCCAATGAATTGAATCCAAGTTTTCTTGTGTCCTATAAGTATTGGAGGGATTAGTTGTTAGTCTACCACCACATGTTTTCACAGGAAAGAAAAGAAAGGTTCTAGTCCACATCATCCATCTTCTCACGAGTTTCCATGACCTTCTCATTTATTTCAGGATTTGCGACTGACCTTCTTGATCTACCCAACACTCTTCACTTCATCTTACCTACTTTTGTATCCATCTTGTAAAAGAGGTGTAGGAAACGCCATTCATATGTAGAACATAACGTTGTAAGCGTTGAATATTGAACGTTCGGATGGACTAAAAACCAAAAAAAATCCATGGAATCCATGTGAAAAACCGGACAGACATGACCATAGCAAGAGCTAGCCCAGTATGGCGAGTTAATAATATACAAATTAGGTAAATGGAATATGCATAAAAATGTAGTAATGACATTTTTTGCTCATTTTCTTTGAACCAAAATTAATGGCTGCTTGGTATTTATATAGAGAAAGGTATGACAGTGACATAATGAAATTAGTCGTCCACGAATAAAAAATCGGGGTTGTATATTCTAATGGACGTCAATTTATTTTAGTGTCATTCTCTGTCGAAGAAATTACTTAGAAAGCGTAATGTTAAATCTTCCAAAATATATATTTCTCCGTTAATGGCATACGCACAACTTTGCCCAAAAAGATTTCACAAGAAAATCTTGTGAACGTTGAGATTGATTATAGAATGTTACCTCACCCACATTCATGGCTATTATTAGTAGTTCTAGTAGTCAATAGAAGAGAGTTACGATTGTAATAAAAATGACATTAGTATTAGTACCGTAAAATCTGTTCCTTGGGCTTAGATTTCCCAATAATATCATGCTTTAATATTCCAGGCCTGTGCAGCCAACCCCAAAATCAATAACCAAAGGCTAAATCAAGTAAAAAAGGTGCGTATCTATTATTGATAAAGTACCTACCTACTGAGATGTCGTCTACCAAATATTTGTGTTTGGAATCAAACAAACCAGTAAACAGATGTAATCATTGCTTATAGTTATGCTGTTGCCATAGGGACATGTCTCTGTAACGATGACGATGCCTGACCATTCTTCATAGCAACCTTCATTTTGATCTAATTGATAAGTTTTCAAAGTATCGTCTAATTGTAAGGCTTTATTCAAAAGTTATCATGGTGAAAACAGATGGACGGACAATACGTTCACATATGATAAGTTGAAAAGAGAAAGGACTTTGCTGTTGACAGAAATTTGTGTGAGACATATTACCCTCCAGCTCTAAGCTGTTGTCTGATAGTATGAATAGTAAAGTGATGATATTATTTACCGTAAATCATTGGGAAATGGATTATGAGAAATGTTAAGACATGTAGTGAAAGGCTGTAAAGAGATCATCTGGGAAATGAACACTCATTGAAATATTATTGGAAAAATATGAGCCATGCTTGGATTTATGTACACTCATAAAAATGATGAGTGTTTTCTCCTTTGACTCAAGGCTGGGGGACTTTTGGATTAAATTGGACTGAACAAACCCTCCGCAAAATTCCTACACCCACAATTACGCCCGACAACAAAGATGGATTGAGAATGGCCTTTTCTCATTATTTTATACTGGAAAATTACACCCAGTGGGTGAAAATTGGTTTATAAATTCAATTGAGTTTCAGTTAATTGCTACATAAAATGTTTAACCACCCACATGAATCGCAAAGAATCAATAACAAAAGGGCACAAATCCCTTTTAAAGTCTGGCAATAACATTCCAACGCTCGTCAATTGTAGCAAATGATCCAATAGTAGTATTTTTACTCATCAAAACAGGCTATCTAAATATGAAAGTCTAACCAATGTGACTGATCCCTGACACTATTTTTATGTAAGTTGGAGCGATAAATATTGGCAGGGACTTTCACCCAACGATCAGTAATATTCTTTTTACAACAAAACATAGTATGGACCATAAACTAAAGGTTACACGTCCATTTCCATCCAGTCAAAATTGAATAGATCTCCACATCCAAATGTTAGCTCGAGTTTAATCGAGTGTAAATCTTTCTGACCCGACTGAGTTGATGGCCAAACCTGACAATTTTAATGCGATGTAATGTAATGCAATCTTTGCTCAGCAACATTTCAATATAACCAACTTGCTTCTTTATTGGGAAGAAAGGAAGGAGTTGAAACCTTTGTAATTTAGACGGTCTTTATGCGGAGGAAGCTACATGTGGCTGACTTGGTCAGGTCAGCCCCTGAATAACATAGCATAATGAAACTCACCATGGTCGGATGCTTTTGTGGAATGTAGGCCAAGGAACAACATAATGGTGTCATATTATATTAAAATGCATTGTTACACTTTCCACTTTCACCGCTGGTGGCAAGGATTAAGAAGAAGCGTTTTCTTTGCCATTTGACACACGTCAGCAGTGGCGTCAAATAAGCTAATGTACTGGAGATGAGATATAACACAACCTGTAAGGGTTGTATACTAAATTGATGAGATTACTCCAACAATGGCGGATTCTGATACCTATAATAAATGAAATATTGTGGCATGTTAACTCTTTGGCTAAAATATTTATGGGTGTGCATGTGAAAAGGGATTTAAAGAAAAAAACGATATTCACACATTTCAATATACAGTTCCTAAAATTGCAGTGGCGATTACATTGCCATAAAATCCCATTTCATCCCCACAGACAAAAAACTTTCTCCAATTTTACCTTGCTAAAATAACTCGAGTGTTCTCATCTTAAATATCGAGCTCTTTTCTACGAGTCTTTCTTATATATTTTGTATCCAAATGAGTCCACTTTTCATTTAATTTAATAAACTTTTTCTCTACGGAAGATGATAAAGTAGCTGAGAGTGAAATATTCCTTCCCCTTCTTTTAAAGAAAGGAGCAAGAGTTCAGTATAATTATTTAAAGAACCATCTCCCTTTTGTTCATTTCTTTCTTCAAATTCAGGTGAAAATGTTGTGTATATATTTGCAACATTAAAATGTGATTTCCAAGTCATTTAAAATTCAGGGATCCATTGGGGCTTCTGATTATTTGATTGAAGCTTTATGCTTGAGATTGTGAAAAAATTTCTCCCCTGAGATTACAATTATACTGAATGTAGTCAGTCACATTTGCTTAGAAAACAAAATTTGTGCACATTTCGCATTTATAATAATTTTATGGAGGGCGTGCAAGTGACAAATTCCTGCCTTCAAAATTAATACAACTTTCTCCGTATGATGCGTTTAAATACAGAATTTTCCTCATCCCCCGGAGTCCCTGAAAATAATAAAAAGATCCTCTCACAAAAAGTTACTTCTGTCTGGGACGCTCGTAATTAATTCAAAGCTGTAAAAAATTTAGCAGCCTCTGACCTGGTAGCCTTTGTGCAAAAATATTCAAGATTTGCAAAGAAGATTTAATCTTTTTAGTATTCTGGCAGTAATCTAAATTTTACTACGATAATCAAACGAATGAGAAAATTACATTCCAAAAGAGGAACGTATGCAGTGCATGCTATGATAACTTTTAACAACAACGGAAAAAGAATTTAGAGAATGTTAACTTGGACTGCTCCTAGTTTTTTTCAAAAACATTTCTGAATGATATGCTTTTCATTTAAATACTGTCTACTTTCACCGGATGAAAGTGTTTTTAGAAAAGGGGAAACTTTACGATATGAAGGACGTTTGCATTTAATAGTCACTTAATTCATATTAACAATAGAAATATGGAAGGTAAGTTAAAAATAAAAAGAAATTGAGGCCATAAAAATAAGTCTCAGTGGGTAATAATATTACGCAATGCATGGGGAGAAGAAGCCGTAGATCCCCTTCACTTTATATTCTTTTGAGGACAAAGAATGCGTTGCCTTAAATCATTTATCTTCCTGTACCCTTTCTCTTTTTCCAAAATATTTATTTATGAGCAAAACATTCATAGATCTTTGAACTCTTCTCATAAATTGTCAGATTTCACTAATCCATATTTGATTCAGTGAACTGAAAAAAGAAGACAACATACATAATTGTTATGACCATGACTTTGAGTCTCCGTCCTTGATCTTGCGGAGAAAGTTATCTTATAACCTCCAAAAGTGAACATTACTCTTCAATGGACGAGTTTAGACACAATACGGCAGCATCCCAAATCACAATGGGAGACAAGGACATAAAAGTTTTTTAGAAAATTGTAATGACAGCCGCCCAGAGTTTTTGGCAGCAGTACAAGTCTCTTTGTTATGTAATTTTGAAAGAAAAATGTCACTTTTGGTTAACCAAATTGTTGTTTGAAAGCAACTTAAGTAAAACATCTAAAGTATCGGACAGACAAGAGAAAGTAAGAATGCTAACAAATTTCGTCTAATGGGAAATGGTTGACAAGTAGATTTGTCCCACCAGCAGAATCCATCAGGACTCAACAGCTGACATTCAAATTGAAGTTTGTGACATGAAACGTTCCGAAATCAGTGGAATGCGGGTTTATTTCAGACAACATTTGTCTGCTAAATTTTGTCTTGAAAGTCAAAAGTTGTTGGTTTGGTTGGCTTTTGGAGAAAAAGAAAATTAAGCCTTTCACTTTTCCATAATCTCTTCCTTTATTTGGAGGTTGAAAAGAAGAGTTGGCTAATACAAAAAGGTATTAAATAGAGCAGGGAATAAAAAGTGACACTTGGGTAATGAATAAACTAGATGAGGTTGTTAGCGTGAAGTTTTTAATTAGAGGAAAGCAAAGGAGAAAATAGAAATTGTAGTGAGTAAACACAAGGGCATAAAAGTTCACTTTTATTAGCCAAGTTGACAGGTTTGGGGAAAAAATAAAAATAATCTAGAGCGTGGGATTTTTTCGTATTTTTAGGAATCCCTTTATACCTTAAATTTTGCATTGGAATTGGAACTTTTAAACATTTTATTGTGTAGCAGAGCTACGTTATTTGAACCTATTGTCCGTCCGTCAATGATAACTTTGAACGAAGCAAAAAATTGGTTATCATATGCATCGTCAAATAGACATGTCTATTTAAGTAAGTAGTAAATACATGCCGAAAATGTAATTTTTCATCTATTTATGCTCACCGAATTTCGCAATATTTAATGTGATCTAATTTTGATCAGGCCACAAACACGCGATCCCTGATCTATTGAAGAACACAATTAAATAATTAAAATGGAGAATAAAAAATGTTTTTCTTTCCTTGCTGGAGGATATTTAGTTTAGTTTGTTCGCTTTTTTCAGTAAAACGGTTACAATAAACAATTCTTTTCCAAAGCTTTTCCCCATCCTGTAATTTTACCTACATCCAGGGAATAAAATCTAAAAGAATAATAAACAAATGCATGCAGATTAGATTGGATGGAGAGGAAAAAGAGGAAATTTGAGATTTTATGTTGTATTAGAATCTGAGTAAAGAAACAAACTTAATGAAATGTGTTTGGTCTCATTTCTCGCATCCTTATCAACTCATTTTGTGTCTGTTTCTCAACGGATTCATTTCATTGTTTATGCATGGAGTTGTTGAAAAACTAAAACGTGTTCCACTTTCACCATGTGCGTATAAGCTACAATTAACTATTCATTTGATAGAGATATATAACTTTTGAAATTTGCTAAACTACATAAACTTGGCCAAGTTTTCCGAATTGCTCGTAACCTCACCGGTAGCCAGTGGTTAATGGCACTCTCACAGATAATTCAAATGAGCCCTTAATATTTAATTTGGGGAAAATACTTTTGAATTTTATAACTTACATTGTTGAATTTTATATTTTCTGAACTGGAATCTATTTTTACATGTATATGTGCTTGCTTGCTGCCAGAGGCTTTAGTTTATTTGGTTTTAATTATATACAATGTATGTAGAGAAGTAGTTTGTGCAGCCAAATTGCAATGCGTAGGTAGAAAAACAGATTCAGGAAAAAAGCAAATTGACTTTTCCCGAGGCGTTTAATTTAATATACATACATTGAAGCAGTTTTGCAGAAGCAGTGAATTTGTGAGCTAAATAACCAATTCAAAGCATGTTTTTTTTATAAAAGGTAAAATTAAATTTAGTTGTATGACTGAAAACAAAACTTGCAAAACTTTAACCACAACACAATTAGGCTAAACCAAACCAATTTACTTAATTTGATATTTGTTTTACATTTACCTGCATCATTACGAAATCTCTAGCTTATGGTTTATGGCAAATAACGTTAAAGTAAAAAAAAGCAACTAATATTACCCAATGTTTATGGTTCAGTGAATGATTTTAGCATTTGGCGAGAAATATTTATAACTAAAGGTTAAATTGCATTGGATTTATTTTCTCTTATCCTCCGCAGGCTTATTCCATCCTTTCAAAGACTACTCAATTTGAAATTGGTAAATGAATGCATAAATATTCAAGTTCCAGTCCTCTTAAAATTACCAAATCCACCAGATCTCGTTAAGTGAAAGTAATAGGCCTTTTCTCAATTAGCCTATTACTTAATGGACCAACTTATGGTCTCGTTATACTTGGTCCCTTCTGTTATTTCAGAATAATTTATTGAACTGGACGAAAGAAAAAATTAATGGCAATATACCCAATGATTTTCTGTTTTAACAAGAAATATTTCAAAGCCATTTCATATTCATTTACATGGATGAAACTGAAGGAGTGCAAAATAACTATGTACTATTCAAAGCCTGCTCAAAAGGAGAGCATTTAAGCCCTGAAATTCGCAACATAACCATTATTTGAACAAAGTCCAACTTCACTGTCCTCTGCTCGCTTTCTCTCACTAAAGTGTCATATTTTAAATCTGGGTATTAATTGGGCTCTTGCTTTTGTTAACACAACACTATATAATATGTACGTAGGGATTAGGCCCCGGCTCTGTTATCGTGATGGAGAGTGCAATGAAAGGGCTTAACGTCCTCCTTCTTTATTATTTGCACATTTAAATATTTGGAAAATTGAGAATGTTCCTTTTATTGTACATCCTCATTAAATTACTGGTATGCTTTCATCCATGGATTTCCTCAAATCTTAAACACACATAAAGATACACGTACGCTCCCCATTTTTGGATGGGTGAACACTGTGTTTAACAGCTTGGAAAATATATATTTAAATGGAGATAAGCTAAATAAAATTTAGAGCAAAATTAAATGAAATTTTGAAGGTTGATGCAGATTCTGTATTTTATAGATTTACCACCCGTGAATTTATTGCTACATTATGTTTATTCAAATGTTTTGTTTATGGAAGTAATGTTGTCAATTATACAAAGCTTAAAAACATTTAGACCTTGGCAAACATAAGGATAAAGAAATTTTGCCAACTTTGTTTGCAAATTCAAAGTTTGGGTATGAAAATAGGGAGTCCGATGCAGATAAATATTTACGTCTGCAGACGAAGAAGAAGCTTGAATTCACTTTACTGACCTATTCATGCAGAATTGCAAGTTTCAAGTCTTGCATTTCAAAGTTTATTTCGTTGACGTCTACTTTTAAGGATTTACTTTAAATCAAACTGGATCAGCCAATCGGACCGTAAAACAGGAATTTCATAGCTCGTGACTCTTTATATGAATTTAGAAATATAATATGATTTTCGTATACTCAATCCATCTTTTCGACTACAGCTCGAGTGATTAGCTTGAAGTATGATTTGATTTGATTTAAGACCATTGCCTAAAAGCTTTAGTTAAATTGCATGCAAAGTAATTTAAAATTACCCAGCTAAAATCAGTTTCGTCAAAGTCACATTGTCATTTAGCTTTTTAGCGGCCAGTAATTACTTTCCTTCTGCAAAATGAAAATTAGCTGTTGCACAAACTTGCTTTGCTTTAAAAATCCTTTTGTCAACAATAGTAATAAGAAAGTCAAGAGAAAGGTTTACTCACGAATTTTGCGTGATACGAAATGACGTATGGCCACACTTGGCTCTGTTTGAAAGGAAGCGGACAAACAAAGTAATAGCTTGGGCTATGCTTTCCTCCTTTTGTTGGTCACACTACGTGTCCACTCCCATTCTACGGCAAAACAAATGACTGTGCTTATGACTACTTGTCTCGACTTAAGGCAAGTGATTGATGACCATGGGTTAACACATCGAATATAAATTGGTCTACCAACAACAATCTCAACTCTTTTCTTCTTGTTTGTCTCCTGGCTTTATTCGCACCATGTATGTATTAATATCCTAAATTGAATTATTTTTAGTTAGCTGCCGTATTAGTTTGAAAGTATCGGTATCAATATTCTTTTGAATCCAGAAATGTACAACGCAAGAGAAAGAAAAGGAATATAACGTCGTGGGATGGTGATGATCGTCATTCGAAACCCGAGACTATCATATACGGCCAACGCGACAGGTATAATGTAAGCCACAACATTGCATCATTTGTCATTCGGAAGACAAATGATATTCCTATCACCTCAATGGCAGTTTCAAATTTGCCAAACTCAGCTTTCTTTTTGATTTTATGTCAACAATTCAAAAGTGCATCATGGACAGAAACTATTGAAAAATAATTTTATTTAGGTTCCCAGCTAGACCTGATAAAATGACAGGGCAAGTATCATTTATTAACGATCTGCAATTTTTGGACTTTCTCCACTTTCTCCACACAATAGCCAATATATCAAATGGACTTACTTTCATCCTATTCATTCCCATTGTTTTGTTGACTGGTACTATAAATATAATTTTCTCGTTGCCTCTAGTAAGGGCTGAAGTGATTCTTTAGAGGATTCTCTACAAGGTGGACTAATTTAGAAAAGTGGACAAGCTTTGGCATGCAAGCTTCTTGAGCAAACCTCTGTGGGGTTACATCCAGAAATGTTCAAGTTTTAGACTCGCTATCAACTTTTGGCAGCCGGCCACTCTGGAATGTTTGTTGGCGTTCAGTGTCACTATTTACAAAGTGTATTTGGATTTTGGAGCAAAGTTGTGTTGGTGGGAATGTAAATACAGAGATAGGAGCTGATGACGCAGAACGGGGGATTTAGGTTCTTTAATGAACGGAATTTAGTTTATACTACCAGTTGTCACTGTTTTGTAATAGTTAATGAGTCCAAATTTCAGAAAGGTCTTTGTGTGTCCACGTTTTCTTTGTGAAAGTAGGGATCCAATTTCCCCACGGACTCTCACAACTCATCATTAAATAAAAACTCCCGGAGACAGTTTGAAGATTAGATTTTACATGAGACTAATCCTTTCATTGAACCCACGACGCATGCATCGCATTCTGCGAAAATTTTTACGTGGATAAAGTTCATTCCCACTCCTTTGAAAGATGTTGCAGACCAATTTTGAATTTTGGGATAATGTTTTCTGCATTTGTCCTTTGATTTAAGCCATTAAAAAGATTTATTCCATTTTCGTTGGTTATATAATGTTAATTTACTACCTTTAAAAATTCCCTGTTGGAAATATTCAATCGGTGGTAAAACGTGTAATTTACTTAATTGCAACTTGGGACAATGGGACTTATTTCACACAAGTTACATAAGTATATTTAGGCTACCTGATTGACAAAAGTAACTTTTTTGAAGCCGTACAACTTTAAATATGCAAAAAATCAATTTAGGATTCAAAACACGCCCGGAATTTTTATTTCATTGAAGTAACGGAATAAAAAGGAGAACATTTAAACTAAAATCAAAACTTGCAATGTTCGCTTCATTAAAACCACCAAGTTTACAAAGTTAGTGCACTGCAACTGGATTCAATTTGAAATTCACACCCTCCCAAAAATTTGTTAGCCAAAGTCTAACCTTTCAAAAATCAAGAGTGAATTTTGTGGAATGTCAAATGGCTGGGGTTTTATTTGCTTAGATGCTGCTTGAGAAAAGAGTAAATAAAAGAGGGCAAGAGTCAGGTGAATAAGTTGATACTTCATTCTTTCACCCAGCAAGAGAAACTTGATTCCCAAGAAAAAGGTTTTCTTTAGCAGGCGATAAGCTCTCCACATTTTTGCTGGAATTCCCAGGCCTAACTTTGAATTCATGGAATGATAAAATTTTCAGGGAGTTGAACTGTCTATTTGACATCTCATATTGCAAACATTAAATACATGTGTAGTGAAAACACCTATTCATGTCAAACCCAAGACTGACAAAGCGAAATAAAAATGAAAGCTTTCTTACTGTTGCAAAATAATGCACTCCACTTTCCCTAATAAAACTCTTAGACGTCAACTTTGGAAGGATCCGCGTCATTCTACTTTTAGGTCACAACAGAATTAGAATGCAAAGTCGCGTTGGAGGAACCACAAAGTACAACCCCCGTAAAAAATATGGTTGTTTTAATACGTAAACTGTAAAAGAGTTGAAGGGAGTGTGTCAAGTGTCGCGGAATAAATTTGGGTTTGTAGACAACGAGTGACATTATTGTGCAAGTAAAAGTAAGATGTTTCCTATGCGGCTAAAATTCTATTTAGCTAAAGAAAGGTTTTAGTGATTTACAGCTTAATGTAATTTATCTTAACGTAGTTAATTTCTGTTCTACTGCCATTAACAAAATTAAGTTATTGGGAAAAGTATTTCAAAATTGGAAAGTTGAGAGTGTTTAGAAGAATAATATAGGTTAGTATAATATTGCTGGGTTCACGCAGAGATTTCACTTTCTATAGCCATGAATTATAAACGAATCACAAACATTCAATTTCAGCAGCTTTGAGCAAAAAAATAAACATTTCTATCGAAATGTTCCATAAAGATACTTATAGCCATCCTCAACACAATTTTGTAAGCCGAGTGTCGTCTTGAGCTAAGTCCACTTATCAATTTCCCGGAAGGAAGTAAACGTTCCTTGAAATTCGCATCATTCAGAGAACACGACGACCTTGTTACCTATGAGGAAGCAAAAAGAGGTTTTCACTCACAACCAAAGAGATGAAAAGTCAAAAGTGCCTAAAGTCCTCTAAAGAAATTTCAATTTAGTAAAAGCATTCTTTTTTAGCAGAGGTTAAATTAAATCTAAAGACCACTCAAGCCAAACGCAACATCGGGGCCGAGTTAAATCTGGACGATGGAGGAAATTACGTCAAAAGAAATTTATAATGCTGAGAGCTCACTCAAACAAAATCCAAACCATCCATGCGCCAATACATCAATTATAAAAATAAACTCTTAAGACCACATTTTGCAAAATGACATTATTCATCATATGGACATGTCTCTGTGACGGAAATTATGTCATTCAACCCTGACTTCTTTTTCAAAAAAGGGACAGACAGAAAGACGGACAACGGTTTCACATAAGATAGATAGCTTCTCTACGCAATAACCCAGTAGTACCTAACAAATTAATATTTTAGGAAAGCAATATTAAATTTCGGATGATAAAGCCTAGCATTATATTCCCATTGTTGGTGAAGGAGGAGAGGACAGTGACTTGCTTTCAGCCGAGCGACAATTTTGGGGAAAGTGAAGTGAGAGTGAAAGGGGGAGTATCAATAGTAAAAGTTTGTGACACTGACATAGCTCCACTACAAATGGACTCTCTTCAGATCAATAGCCTATTTTGCAACTCTGGCTTTGTGATATGATAAAGATTAATATCATTTCCTCCATTCAGTATGAGAAAAATGAATTGTGTCTCTGAAGGTTGCTATTACTGATGCAATATGGATGGAGATAATTTGTGACAAGGAAGCCCTCCGACAGAGTCCACTATCTATTTCCGTTTCCAAAATCCGACACACTAACTCTTGGCCCATTTGTTACAAAATACCAGTCTTTCCACTCATCCATTTCCCACTTTCCAATTCCGCCTATTTTTATACCCCCTGAATTATGACACTTTTCCATCTTGGACTCAGAGGGTGGGGAAAGCTCAAAAATGGAAAGTAGTAGGCGTGCTGAATTTTTTATCACGTGCATAAAAAATGGTTTAAAAAAAATAATTGTATCAATTTAACTTTCCAGGGGTCTGTTTTAATTTGATTAGTTGATAGATAAAATCGATTAAACTAAAAATGTTTGCGATCCTTTATTAGAACGCAGTTAAACCGAATAAAAATATAAGTAAACATTTGGATTTGAGGAACTTGAGCCCTTGGGATATTTGAATAAATTGATACTGATTTGATCCTATTTTACGTATGCTAGAGCTGAGGGAATGTCAGCATTAAAACTCTTATATTGGGTGCATTCAATTTATATTGTGTACCTAAGCCTTGTTTGGTTGCTTGTTTATGTGTGTCTGATTTCTTTATGCAACATTCCGCATTCCCTTTGAAGGGAAATACCACAATATTTACAGTCTTTGAAAAAATCTACAATTTACGATACAATTTGAGTTGGATTTCTCCATGAGTGATTCCCCTTCAAACAGGTCGTTGAAGCGAATGTATCCCTCAAAGAAAGCCACGCAGGACATGAGTATAGCATAACAATGTGCATAAAATGGAAATGGTTCTTTTCAGAAGGTGAAAACAGTTTAGATATTATGTTCTTTGTGGGGAGCAGGCTGTTTTGATTGAAATCACAATGGGAGAGAAAGTTACACCAAATTGGCTTTGATTGAAAAATAAAGATAAGGGAATAAAATAACTTTTTACAAAGAAGCTATTTAGTATCCGGAAAAAAGTTTGAGATTAGCTGGATACAAGGACAAAGTAGTTTGGGAACAATCTTGCCTTCACCTTACTCAATATGTGAGCAAAAAATAATATTTTCGTTTCCTCAATTACCCAAGCTTTAACTTTCTGAGAGCAATGTGTTTTAATTAAACTTGAGGAAACATGACGCCCCTAAAAACTCATTGTAAAAAGCAACTTTATTTAGCTCGATCCAGAGTGTTTTTCTGTCTTGTCCGATCACAGGCCTAAGTCACAGAAAGATCAACCTACACTCTGGTTACATAAACCCTAACTCGGGCTAAAAAGTCGGCAAAAAACATACAAACTATAGTGTTGTTTTTTGGCCTGATTAACATATTGATTGAAGCAATAGCCCAGTTTCAGATCAGACTGTAAATCACTTTCTGATAAAGTAATCTTGTTTTGATTTGGCAAACTTTAGGAAAAGTAATCCTATTATACTGGAAGGAATCTCTAGCGATTGGAATCGGTGATCGATTAAAAAGTGCGCAAAAAAGAATGGCAACATATCCATGATTTATACATCGGAAATATGTAATGAAACAAAAACAAGAAATGAGTTCTTTTCCTTCGGGAACGAGCCGTGACAAGAATTTGGACTAACTGCCTGTCTCAAAAACATAGGCTTGTTCCGGATTTGCTCCAACCAGTCTCTGTCTTGTCCTCTTGCTTTACTTATTGTCTTTTTATTTAGTGACTGTGACAAGATTTTTGGTAGAGTACCGATTTCTGCTCGTTAGACTTCCTTAAAACATCTTATAACAATGCCAAATATTTTGTCTACAAAGGAAATGCTGGAGAACCAAAAAGGTGCTTTGTAGGCTACACACAAGTTACTTACTTTTGCAAGGAAAGTTTTACTCAATGCAGCATTTTATATGATAAACAAGAATATCTCTTTCCACTTTCACCATCCATTGGGTCATGGAAAATAATAAGAAAACATTTTGCATCTGCTTGCTGCTTAAATATTCTGTCCACCCACAAACCTCTTTGCATCAAGATTCGTGACCACAATCACATTTGCAAAATATAAAAACAACATAACCTACTTTCTCCTTCAGTATGCACTACAATGTATACTTATTAAATGACGATGCTAAGAAAACATTTCCCCCATACAAGGAAGAAGGTGAATGTTGATCTTTTTTTGGTAGTAGCACGACAAGTTGTGCAATTTTTGTCAATTTCTTTTAAGCCATGTATATTCCTGTAAATGGGATGAATAGAAAGTTGAATAACGGTAGGTTATTGCGTAACGAAATTTTGTCAATTTGAGGAGAAAGTGCTCCCCCGTGGCCTTGATTTGTTGGAATTTCTATGCGGAAGGTAAATGGAAACCTTTGTTGAAATACCTGGATAACCTTACAAATGACATGTTATTCAAGACTTTCGGGTTTTATAGAGTGAAATGGCAGGCGGCCACTTAAGTTTGACCATCTGTAAAATGAGGAAATAAATTATAATAATAAAATGCAAATGAGTAAAACTATAATGGCTTGTGGTTATTGCGCTTTGGCTGGGTCACTCATTTCTCTACTTTCCACCTTCCCAAATTTTACATACACGTTGAGAAATGAATTTGAAAAGCCGCAAGCGTAGTTATTTAGAACTTTGGGAATGAATAAGGGTAAGTAATAATACTTTTCGTATTACAAACTGATACTTTGCTGTATAATGAGAATGAGACTAAGCATGAAATTTATGTAGACGCAATCATAAAGTTATACCAAAGCTTTAAATTTATATTCTGTTACGTATTAATTGCCAATGTTGTAAAATGCATGAGCGTGTCAAGTGAAATTTCAAGGTTGGTTATTTTGATTAATAAGATAATAATTTTAAAGCATAAAATTAATTTATGAGTGTTTCAAGGAAGTTTACTTTTCATGGGTTGGCTAAAATGTTTGACTTGAGCAATATATTTTAAAAGTAAAAGTTGAAAAAATAGGACACGAGTTTTTAGAAGGGGACATAAGTAAACGTTAGATTGCACGTCAGGATGATATGTTACAATTTTGCATGGCATTACTTCATAAGGAAGGCGTCCTTGTAAAAGTATCACTTTCTCCACTCAGCCATCATCTCGTCTCATCATCAGAATGTATCAAGGTAAGTAGGTGGCAATGTTATGCTCGGCAGCAGAGTGATACACATTTGTCATGATCAACCTCCAGCTTGGCTCACACCAAAAACGTTCTCAAAATATTTTCTTGTTCAACTAAAGAGGCTTCAATTCATCATATTATGAGAAGATGTCTGTTAAACAGAGGACGTTGGCACTGTGGAGGGCCACCACGTGCCACGTATCCAAACATTGCGAAATGAAAGTTAATGAAGACACACTACGCTCACACTTCCTCCACACTTTCACAATAAAGGCAAGGAAAGCTTGGATGTACTGCTTGAAACATAAAATGTTAAAGTTTGCAAGTTTTGCTACATTTTTGTAGATTAGCAAAGATTATATCAACTCAAAAGATATGTAGATACAAGCCAGCTTTCTTTCTTTTTTTTATTTGCATATCCAACTGTTACATCACGTTTGGTCGTTGTACACAAATAAAATTTGATCTTTCCATGCAGATATCCAACAACTGTTTGCAAAACATCTTTTCTTCTTCCATATCCTACTCATTTCCAATACAAAGAGGTCGTCCAAATTTGGAATATCTAGCAGTAAAAGTAAATTGTATGAAACGTTTAGAGTTTTGAATGTTGGCCTCATTGTGTTGATCTAAAGCCGCATAAAGTGTGCATACAAAGTGTCTCAATGATATCATTCAAGGGCTTCCTTCATGTTGATATTATATTTCCCCAGAGCCTGTAAAAGAAAAGTCACACGGAAAAAAGATGATCAACGTTTTGGCGTGTATGGGACATGGACATTGCAAATCGATAGTCTGAAAGAACCAAAACCTCAATCCAAACAGTTTCGGTTTCTTTTTGAATTTTCTTTACAAAAGACTCTTTGAAAGTCGCCGTGAATTGTAGGCGGAGTGATTTTAATGCCTTTGGCTGCTTACATTTCGCAGAATGGAAACACACACCGAGCAAAGAAAGTTGGTCACAGTTTGAGCTTCCGGTTTCTCTTTGAGTGGTTATCTGTTGAGTAAGTAATGTATTATGTTGCTCTCTTTATTCATTAACACGTACAATTATGTTTGCGAAATCCAAGCTTGTTGGGAAATGGAACTAATCCAATCCACTTTTAAAATGTTGGAATTTTTGTATAAAGCAACAATTTTATCCCCCAAAAAGTTTATTTTCTTTGAGAATTTTTGCTAGTTAAAGTGAATAAAGTGCAATCCAAAAAACATGTCATGTCTGCTCCATATTCAATGCTAATATGGAATTCATGTTTATCATTACATTGGCCAAATGTCTCACTTCCAGGCCCATAAAGGGACTCGGGGAGTGGAATATCAGTGAGTGATATTTCCCCTCGTGTCGTGTCCTTATTCATACTTTTACTACATATAGTGGTGGATTTTATATTTTAGATCATCGCACATCTGCCCCCATTTCTCATTTACATAGACCAAGTTCCTTGAATTCACCTTACACGCATTAAGCTAGGGATTCCAATTTAGAAGTCTCAATGGGCTGTAGCATCGTACTATTTTAGATAGTTTAAAAAATCTATACATAAGTATATGCTGCACTACAATTTTAAGTTGGCTTAATCAATATCAACTCGTGTGACAGCTCAAACTGTGAAATTCTGTGTAATGGATGAGTCTAAAATCAAAGTTCAGCTTCCCACTTTCTCTTTTATCTAAAGCTCGGTAGTTTTATATAAAGTGAGACCGCTCTGGCTTTCATCACATCAATTTTCTGAATCAAAACTTCAAATTTCATTCAATACACTATACCTCAAAGTTTAAAAGGGAATTTTCTATTTTTTTTATTTACTTCATGCAAATATTGGGCAACATCTAGACTTTGACGAAAAACACGTCAAGTCAGTCTTTTGATCCAGTTATACAATTAAGCTGTCTATTTACAGCCTTTTAAAGAGAACATTTCGAAACCCCTGTAAAATAGGACTATTTCAAAAACCTTTCTGACCAAATAGAGGCTGGACTCTGAACATAATGCCAAAGTTTTTGAACCTCACGACGCTCCCCGTTGTCCCATCTCATTCCAGAGGAATAAAGTAGAAAACTTTTCATGATCTTTGGCTAAAATCCCTGCCTTAGTTTAGTGTTGCTTATAACTGTCTCGGCTCCCTATCCTTTAAGTAGAAAAAGTTTCTCTCTCGGAGAAAATTGAAATGTGTAGACGACATTTTACTATACCCGAGGTAAGCAGACAGCTTTCTCCAAAATGCAAAACAGAAAAAATAGTCAACATAGAAAAAAAATTCAAATGTACTCTGACTGAATGTATATATGACACTTCAATTACTTAGCTCTGTCGAAATGTATAGCAAGTTACATTCAACATTAAGGTGTCAAAATCCAAAGTGTCATCATGTATTCAGTCATAGTTTACTTATTTTCTCAACTTTTTTTGTATTTTATTCTTATAATTTGGATTTGAGAAAAATTCGTATAATACTATTAGCATCGTACATTTTCGACCAAATGCATGGAGAAAGTTGAATGAAAGTTAAATAGGTTAAAAGGGATGCGGGTGACAGTATTTTGTATTGTATTACAAAGTTCATTTTAATTAATAGATTTTGTATTATGATACGTTTAGTTTGAAATAGGACACATCATATTTTATCATCAGGAAAAGCATTCAAAGCCCAAACTTCTCTTACACTAATCATAGTCAACAGGCAAGAGTCATTATCGTATAAAATATTGGCAACAAATATTAAAAGAGCAACAACTCGTTGACAATAGTTGACATGTCTTTTATATAAAACAGAGGATCATGCAATGACCCACTTATCCCTACTAATAACGCAGTAGCGCCGAGTTGTTTATTATATTGGTCGCTTGTCCTTGTCCCTGCCAAACTTGACACAAACTTCCTCTAATTTATAAAGAGCAGGGCTAAGCTAAGCTATTTTCGTGTTATTTGTTGTGGTTTTCATACAGCATTTAGGTTATAACGACTGCACAAGTATTTTCTATTGCGTGTGATAACAAGCCAGCAGTTTATCCCCAAAAAGTTTACCCTAACAGAAGAAAGTTTTCTGAAAATACCGAAAAATTGAGTGAAATATAATACACAATAAATCCCATTATTACAGAGAGACGATTCCCTTGTGTACTCCTCACAAATCCAGCTTTGCCAACTATTGCCACGTACGTACAGGGAAAGGGAGAATTCGTTATACGTAAAATTGTATTCTTTTGCTTTGGCGTCTACTGAAAAAAAAGTTATCCACAACCCGCAACTATTCAATGGCTAAATATAGTCCAGGAAGTAATATCGCTGCTAATTAATTAGCTGGGTTAATTCATTGTATCTTTTGTCTCGTGCAAAAATTTGTTAATTTGAGCATAATTCATCTTAATAAAAGAAAGTAAAATTGGCTGAATCAATAACTGTCTGGGGTATGCACAATGCTTATGTTTATTTAAGCGTTAATTTGGAACAAAGTCTGGGACTCAAGCCACACACTCCATCAATTAATCTTGCGTGGAGACAAAGAGGTAATAAGCAAAGCTAAACAAGTGTGCCCAATAATGTTGGAAAACTAGGAGACAAGGTGACAAATTACACAATTTATCATTTATCACTCAACAGCTACTACAGTATTGTAGTAGTAGTTGATAATTAGGTTCAAAGGATAAATAAACGTGGAAACCAGTTCAAAGAAGAAAGTAGTTCAAACCACCAAAAACAAATTGCCCTTAGATGTGTATATCTTATACACAAATATTTATAGATGAAAGTGAAAGGTCAAGGGAAAATTCCAAGTAAATTAAAACTTGAATTTTCCCCTTCAAAGCTTAGCCCGAGATGGAAAATGCAACAAAAGATTCCATCAATTTCTAACATTTTGCACACTCTTTCCTTGAAATAAATCATTACAGTATGACGTAAATATTATGTAACTTGTAAACAATTTAATTAAATTGAAGCTAAAAATCAAATCATGGTAAAAGCCAAAGCTTCCAAATAAAGTTTTGGCTTATTGCAACTTATTTGGGGACCCCATAATAAATTGTGTTATAGACTGTATCACTGGCTAACAAAAAAAAGAATAGGATTGTGTAGTTTTTGGAGCAGTTGAAGAGGGTGAAAGTTAAAGTGGTTGAGAATTGCTTGGGGCGTGGACTATCCACGAATTTCTCAACTTTCTTTTCAAGACACCACTCGCCCGTACCTGTCTTCAAGGAGGAAGAATCTCATTTTCTCTATCAACGGACTATATATTCCTACAAACGTCAGCTCGTAAGGAAAATCTACAACATACTCCACCATCCCATGTTAAATTTAATGTAATCCTTATTCTCCATTAATTCAACCCCATCTGCCTACTAGACTAAAGGTAGTTGCTGTTTGAATTTCAATATTAAGTCCCTACTGCGGATACAGAGCAGCTCATGTATTTTTATTTTGGAGAAAGGTGGAAGTCAAAAGTAAGAGCTTGGTTGAAATCCAAGTTGAAGGGATAAGTAAAGCAATATCGTGGCCGTTATTGGAGGCGTATTGCTGCACTTTATTCTTAATGCTTCTGCGATCTGTCGGCCATTAGCCTTCTCCTCCCACTTGCCCAAAATCCAACGGCTTCTTCTATTCACAGCTTTCACTACCAATTAAAACTCTTTACTAGCCATTCTCAATTTGGGTTTGAGATAAAAATTCACATGGACATTTGATGAGTGGTAGCCGTAGTCTACGCAGTTATTGAGAAGTTTAGGAGAAAGAAATGAATTTGAGCATTAGGCCAAGAGAATTGTCTCTGCTGATTGCCTATTTGGACGGGGAGCCAGCAGCCAACATCTTAATATCCGGGCACAACACAACTTGCAATAACTTCCTTGCCTACGACTTACTTCCCTCTAATACTACTTGTACTAAATTTTACACTCCCACCAATTGCTGTCAGGATGAAGAGATAGCAAAAATCGAATTTGGTGACCCAGAAATTATCCAAGCTAAGTAAGTTTGGGAGCAAAAGCATTAATTTTGAATGGTACGACTATTATAAACATTTCAGAGTGTATTAAAAACAGCCATCTAATCATTTAGCTTATTACTGCAAACGATTGCAACACATGTTGCAATGTTTTTTTGGAGGGAAATAAAGCTTCACTTGACACGACAAGTCCAAACGGACAAACTCCAGTGGACAATGGATGAAGAGTAATTTCATCTCTCTTTGTTCTTTTAACCCCCGGGATGAAAGTGGGCTTATAACATACGAATCATTCGTATCAAGTTTTCCTTTCTCCTGAAAGTAGTGCTAATTGAATTGAAACACACTGCACTTGTAATGTGCTATATGATTACTCTCTGGGTACGGCTTCCAATTTCGACCTCAAAGAGGATGAACATACAAACTAACATATCAGGTATATACTAACTACGAATTTCATGAAATCCAATACTTTCACCCGTGACCTTAATAAATGGGATTTTATAGTTTGAAGTACTCTAACTGCGTTAAAATTGTGGAAGGTGACTTATGTTAATTTGGCCCTGTTTCTTTTCTCCAAATCCCATTGACTTTGGTCTCTGTGAGTAAAAGCAAGACAGAAAAGACAACAAGATATCCATTAACTTGTGCCCACTCAAAATCTGATATATTTTCCTTGAGCAGCTGAAGCTTTCCCAGGATAGAAAGGGACAGAGCACGTGTTGCATTGTAACTAATATGGTTCACTGGGTTGGGAGCAAAAGAAAGATTTGCAAGTTGCCGTGTGCATGAAATTTTAACAAGATTGATCCACTACGAAAATGTAAAAGAGGCAGCAGGCGGCAGCTTTTTCCAACAAGAAGATTCATAACTTTCAATAAAAATGTATGCATAAATCAAAAGTTAATTTACAACTTGAGGCATCTCGTAGCTCATTAACTCAAATATTGAAGACGAAATAGGAATAATTATATAAATGCTCGATGATATAAATCATAGTACTAATTACAGCAATCTAATAATCTAAAAGTGAAACTGAATTCTGCTCTGTGGCTGTCAGAATAATTCAGTTTACGAGCATGGAAATGTTTTGTGAATTTCCATTTTACAATACTTTGTTAGTGAGGGGATAATTGATACTCATTCACAATTAGGAAGCATCATTAGTAATTGACGTATCCAATTAATTACTGCAACAATTAACTTTGATTCGACATCTCCAACCATTAGAGTCGTCTTCCTTAATAAGCTTGAGATGTACTTAAAGCCTGGGCAATAAAATGAGACTGCAAGCTACTAACTAAGTTGAAGCCACTTGGAAGACGAACAAAAGGGAGATGGTCTGTACTTTTAATCCTTCGCCACGTTTTGGCTAATTACATCAAACTGCACAAGAATAAATTAATGCAAATGTGAGATACAATTAGGGACAACTGTGGCATCATCTGCCACAAAGTGCCTCATCCGATAAAGTATATTTGTTGACTGTCTTCTGTATTTTAAAACCAGGGCATGTTTTAAAATGTTCTCTTCAGTTCTTTCGTCAGCCAAAATTTGGGACTGACCACAAAGTGAAAGTGAGAAAAGTAGTAAAAGCCAGCAGACTTTTGTTATGGTCCGGAGTAAAATGAAAAAGGTGAAAATAAAATCTGTGGGAAGAGGAAACTGGGAGTTGCTTTTCTTGTGATTGGGTTTTATGAGTTGGAATCATGATGATGATCTTACTATTTGGGAACATATAACACCAAATAACTTTTTGTTGTGGAGATTGAAGGCTAAAGCTAAAATAGGCCAACCAATTATTATCCTAGACAGAGTCTGTCATTTTTCCTGGGATCTGGCAATAATTATGTTGGAAAGTAGCTCTATAAGATGTCTTATTGTCTGTCTTTCTGTCTGTTCACACGAAGACTCTCAAAATATTGGCTTTTGCAACATCAAGGGGCATTTTATCAAGTAATGTTAAAAGATATAAAAGACTCCCAGCTCACGGTTGACGGTTAAGGAAGTCAAAAGGTAAAATAATATGAAAATTTCAAAAAAAAGTTTAATTTCGTTATATTTTTTTACGTTTAACAAAACAGTGAGACTCAAAGCGTGTTCCAATTAATGAACCCTGGAGAAAGCACATTGTCTCTGAAAAAATCGTCTCCCATCACCCCATGATCTCGTTTAACGGATTTACAGTTCCGAAAAACAACGTCTTTCACCAGTTTCACCCCTTCGTTACCTCCGTTTTGAGTAATACAAAACTGTCACTTTATCCATTGGAGTATTACATTAATAATTTATAACAAGCTCGTGATGGCAAATTTTCCCTTCGAATTTGCTTGATTTCACATAAAAATACGAGAGAGGGGTATATAATGATTTCCACTGAAGGATGATCTTGTTTGCAGAGTAAAAGTCCCTTGGCTTACTTTCTCTTCCCTTGTTGACATTTTAAAATAAATGAAAAATTTGTGTGGTCATTTGATGTCTGTCAGTTTGTGATATGAACTGGACAAGATTCTATTAAAGTGTTCAAACAATGTGCCACATTATATACTTTTACCTGAGCCTGGGTGTTATATAAAACGTCACAATAAATCCATTTTGCGTCACTCGGGATTGTTTATGATGTAGAAGCAAGGGATAAGTTACAACGACTCGTTACAGACAAGAAAAACAAAATAATAAAGTGACCGAACGAGCACTTTTTGTCCATTCACGGACACGGCCTTTCCATTATTTCTCATCATACTTCAAATAAAAATTAATGATGGCCACTCGTCCTTAAGCAATTTTGACATGTGTCCCACTTTCAAATTTTCAAATGGAATTTCCGTGTTGCATCACATTGTAAATTATACGGTTCTGGTGAAATCAAACATTAACCTGACAGATGCTGGAGGTCAAATTAACTAAAACTTCAATTAAAATAGATTGAACGAATACAATTTTATTTTATTGTGCTCTTATTGTCAAATCTAATTTTAGCCCATTTTATAAATCTGTAAGAGAGCATTGATTTCATCAACTGTAATAAAAGCTATAATAATATCTCCCAAAATCTGTTCCACGTCCGATCAAAGGCTGGGATATGAGAGAAATAATAATTTGATTTCCGCGTACCCATCTGCAAAAAGATGGAAATATTATTAAGGGCGACATCCCTAGACATCAGAGTTGTCAGTGTGCATTTGCCATAATATAAATATTTCATGTCTCATGCATCTAATAAAGATTGTGATAAAATAAATGGGGGCTTATTTGTTCCATTTCTTTTATAAAGTTGAGACACGTCGAGTAATTGACACAGACTTTTGTTATCTTCAATAAACTCTATTCAATAAAAATCAGATCGGGACGAGATCGGCTACAATTTGTTTAACAATGAAGCGATGATATATTCCCCGTCTCTCAACATAAAGAAGAAAGAAATATGAAGTGAGGGAGGTATATATAATTCTTAATAAACTGTTACAACTTAATGGACGTAACGAAGGGGTGGAAATTGTTTATGTCCGTCAAAATGGGCCATGGAGTGACAAGAAATAATTGCGTGGTTTGATACGTTTTCTCCAGAGAAAAGGTCAAACTTGGTTTGAGATAATTCCCCCTGAACAAAATATCAAGAAATAGTTTTTTTTTGGACTTAAATAGTATATTACACAGAAGGACGGACGGACAAAGGGGTCTCAAAGAGGGGTTTCTCCCCTAATAATTCGTGTTGTTGCGTGATGATGGAAAGAGATAGCTGTTGCAAGTACACAAATTCAATTTCCAGCCTCTCATAGCTTTGAAAGATTTATGGAAGGTATTTTTTCTATTTGTGTCAACTTGGAGACTTTCCACTTGGGACTATTCCATATTAATGCAAACATCTTTTAGTTTACAGCCAGCCAACTTTACTTTGCATCTCATTGATTTGACTACTCGCAATATTTCTTTGGGACTCTGCCGTTGAAATATTGGGGATCCAAAATTGGAAAGGATTTCCTAAACTAAAAGCTTTCTTTATAAAAGAGAAAGCTTTCTCAAATTTCAAGACATGTCAGAATTAACAATTCTGCTTTCAAGTATTACTTTCAATAAAAAAAATTAGGATCAATGTCAAAACAATATTGTAATAACAAAGTAAGTTTATTAGCTCCTTATCTTATTGTAGCAAATGCCACAATTCAGTCGAGATTATAAATGAGATAGGATACAAATACCAAAATGTCAAGAGAAAGGGAAAAATCTCTTGTCACCCCTTGAGACAGCCGAGGATAAGAAAGCAGATGTCAACGTCAGTGTTGTCAATTTGTAGTCACCCTGGACAAGAAATCACATTCCTTATCTTATCTCACTCCTCATTTCTTCTGTCTAAATGACTTTTTTTTTACTTTCATTAGTGTGAGTTAGGACTCATAACCTATATAACAACTCAATTGCCGATATTTTCTCTTCAAGACGTCTGCCAATAATTTTTTGTTTTTATTTTCCTAAAAGCCGGATGGACACGATTTGTAGGGTGCAAGCAAAAGAAAAAGTTTTTATGACAAAAAACTTTCTCAAAAAACTGCTAATCGATTGGTAAGGCTGTTTCTGTTCTGCTTGTTTGACTTTTGGTAACTGATAGTTCTGGTTAAAAAAAACTGAGTACCCTTGGGGAAGGAAGTAGAAAACCTCAAAACTTCTAAACAATTGCAGACCCCTGGAGCTTGGGAATATACATCTCCCCTTGACACTTCCTCTCCAATTGACGTTGACCAATAACTTTCGATCTTTGGCAATATTAGACTTCAGAAATACATATTGAAGAAATTCAGTATTGTTGTTTTTCGATAATTTTTTACATAAACAATCGAGAACAAATTGTTTTAGCAGACTTAATTATCAGACTGCTCAAACAATATAATCCAGTTTTTTTATAAAGTCAGGAAATGGTCCCAGTCACGAATTGCATTATAAGAGAAAGTAATTTGTAGTGCACTCCCGAGGCCTCACCTTTTTTATAAACAATTTCAATTTCCAAGTATTATACCTCCCTTTATTTCTTTGTCTGGATACAACATGTGCAAATGACTGAGCATCTAATCAAACTCGTTTCCTGTGGAAAAGTTGGGACCAAGAAACACAATTTTTAGCAAAGTTTAGAAAAAGTACAAAACTACGAAAGGTGAAAAAAACTCTTGGTAAAAAGATGTAATAATGTAGCAGAGCAATTTTTTCAATTTTGCTGTTTAATATGAAAAATTGACATTTTTTAGACACCTTGACATACTTACTTAAAAATTTCTAAGATATCCAAAGATTTTCTAAAAGCCACCTTCCTTTTGACCAGCATGACAGACAAAAATTTTGTTTAATGTTTCAACTTATCTCGTTGACTGACAGACGGACGGACAATGCAATAACACAATATAGCTCGCCGCCCCATAATAAATTCGAGATTGTACTCTGCAGAAACTGAGGATTTGATAATAAGTTGTAGGAGCCGAAGGGTAATTACTGCACTGCACTTGAAACTCCTTTCTCTCATTTTCACCTAAGAAAAGAAGGGGAAAAGATGCAGCACTTTCTCCCCTCACCTCATTTGTTGTTCCATTGTGTTTTGGATTTAGATTGCATTGCATGTCTCACGAATAACAGATTTAATTCTCTTTATAATTCCTCACGTGAGCCAAAGCATTATTATTTTGAGCCTCTCTCAAATGATCTTTTGTAACTATAAATTCTGATAATTTTACTTACAAGCTTCAAGTTTCCAAAACCAATAGGTTTAAACAATTTAAAGGGAAAATATGTATACAGAAAGTGCAATCAATCTAACTAACTGACACCTGATTAATCCATTATATAAAAATATTGGGGAAAGTGCTTTCTCTTTTCTGATGCAAATGTAAATTACACTTCAAACATTTAATAGAGTGATGGATCAACTTTTGCTATTTTCCACTCTGTTGTATTGTAATTTACGTTATCTGCAGAGTCTGGGAAAAAATCCAATTCTATTCATTTTCAGCCTCGCTTCATTTTGGGAAAATATGAAAAATGTTTTTCATAAATAATTCTCCGCATTTTAATAATATTATTAAATATGAGAGCCGTTATGCCATCAAAACTAAAGCACGATCAATTTCTTGTAAAATCATTTTTTTAGTTTAATCTCAAAATATCTTGTACAGTTTTTACTTTACTCCATCCAGAAAAGATTGACAGGAGACTCATTGTAATTTAATTTATGAAAAAAAACCGCATGAAATGCTAAGAAAGCCATAAATATTATTAAAGACCTTTAAATTCACCATTTTTACATCCCACCAAATTAAATTCTCGTTGTATAATGATGCTCATAAATTATCCGGATTCAGAGATTACAAAACTTATTACAATTTTCAATTCCTTGCATTCCTAAAGCCAAAGCCCAAGGTATTAGTTCATGCTGTACATTTGGAAGGAAGAAAATGAAGAATGAGTCAGGTAATGAAATTATTCCTCCAAATCGTAAAATAAGCTCACAGCGTCTCGTTAAGTCGGAGTGAGAAGGGAATATATTGTAATCTTCTCAATAGTAGCAATCTCTTTCCAGAATTATGTGCAAATTTAATCAAACCAACTTTCTAGTATGAAAAATAAACTCTTAAGATTAGTAAAGGGATGTAATAATGCAGCGGAGCAATTTACTTTGTGCACTGTGACAATTTGATTTTTTTATCATGAACCCTGACCTTTTTCTCAAGTGAAAAATTCATCATTTTCTCTGTGACGATGTCCATTTGACCTAAATCACTTATATGCAAAGCTTCATTCAATTGTGACGCTTTGTTCAAAATTGACAGACGGGCAAACAACGCGATGAAATTGTTTTATAGAGCTATATATTTCATAGTCGGGCAGTAGCAATGTTGACGTGGAAGTTGGTTTTCGGCCTTTGACCCAGCCAAGGATTGTCCCATTGTCTTATCTACCCAAGGGACAACAGATTTGGAGAACAATGCCAATTCGGAATTTGAATGGAAAGTGAGAAACTCCAACTCATTGAGAAATGTGTGGCTTTGTTTTGGGATAATTTCCGTTGCCAGATCAAAGTGCCAACTGCTCTGAAACTTTCTTTCCTCAAAACTATGCTACAAATTCAAACTCGCTAACTTTGCAAAGAAAGTTGAATTGTATACTTGAATTTCAAACAATTTCAGCTAACAAATTGTCCAATTCATAACTTTGCTGAATTAATGAATAACACTAATTTGCAAAGTGTTGCATCAAATTAATTTATTATATTCCCATTTGCAATTCAAATTTTAATTGTATTTCCAAATTAATGGAGTTGTCTTTGTAAAGAGAAAGCATAAACTTTCACCCTTGAAAATTCCCCATTCTCTTTTTGCAAATGGGAACTTTTGATGTTTTTTCGGAAACACGTCATCAAATTGTAAATTTTATATGTTTTAAATTTTATTTTAATTATAAATTGCATATTTTGGCATTTTCAGGGAGTGAAAGCAAGTGAAAGTAGACTTTGCACTTTTTGGGGTGAATGGATATATTTTGGTTTGGCGTTTGTGATGATTCATCTCTAATTTAGTCGTCATTTAATTTAATTGCTGGACTAGAAATTAAAATCAATCGGGAAATTATCAATTATTAAGTGGTAAGTGCTTATCATATTATTTGTATGTCTTTGAACGCGTCATATGTCGACTTTTTGTATTTGTTGTAACTTGTGACGCAAATCCAAGTAATTGGTGAGTTGCAAATTGCAACTCAGCAATTACACGTAAGGATAAAAAAAAAGTTTATTTAAAACTGCTAGCATTTGATTATTTTTCATTGTATATTATAATAATATTGGAGTGGATTGTTAATCTACAATTTATATATTTTTGCAGTTTCTTTTCGCCGGGGTACTTAATTAATGATGAGTTTACAATGGGGAATTGTCGCAGGATTTCTTTACATCGAAATCGGAGTTGTCGTCCTCCTTCTCTTGCCATTCATTTCGCCACAAAGGTATCAATTTGCTTAAATATCAAATTATCAATTGTAAAGCTAATTAATATTTATATTGTTTTAGATGGTTGAAGATCTTTCGATCAAGAATTCTTCATAGTTTGGGAGCACAAACGCATGTCTACTTTTACGGTTTATTTGGGCTGCTGTGTCTTTTATTTTTGGGTAAAGACAAAGTTTTAATTGTACCTATAATTGCAAATTACTGATAATTTAATAATTTAATCAATAGACGCCATTCGTGAGATGCGGAAATATTCCAATGAGGAATACGATCTAACTGTCAATCCAAAGGCAGAGATGCAGGCCCATATGAAATTGTTCAGGGCCCAAAGGAACTTTTACATTTCTGGATTTGCATTGTTCTTCTCACTGTAAGAGATAATAATTATTTACATTTTT